>CBVK0101108779.1:0-10175 GCA_900067695.1 Picea abies | reverse complement strand
TGAAAGAACTCCAAGATTATCCACTCAAGAGAGGGGTGAATAGCTCTATGAAATGAAGCTTGTGATGTTTATTGCCAAAGAATGAGTCCTTAGCAATCTTAGCAGCATAACAATACAAAGAATTCCTTGAGAAAATGGTGGTTATTCATGGCTTTTTATAGCCTAGCATTGGGTTATTATATGACCTCTTTGGAATGTGAAAAGGGACTCTTTAGGGCTCAATTAGGTCTTTGACCAGCCCACCATGAGGATTGAGCTTGGATTTGGTGTCAAATCGACTTGGGAGCCGATCCATTAGTGGTTGGGAGGCCGACCAATTTCAATAAATGCATCGTTTAGCAGGCGCGTGGGTTTTTCGCCCAACAGTCGTGTATCGTGCGATGATGTGCGCATTATACATTGTTGTTATGTGCATACGCCTGCGAACCTAGGTTCTGTAAAGTGCCCTTCAATTTTTTGGTCATTTTGTATAGTTTTTGACCCTTTTGCAACGCTGTAGAATTAATCATGTGCCATGAATGACTCCAGTCCTGTTTTGATGATGCAGAGTTCTTGTCGCCATGTGTGGACAAAATTTCAGTGATAACAATAGTCTAAAGCATGGATGATTTTAGGGGCTAAATTTCATTCATGGGCTAATTTTCCATGTTTTTTCCAAAAATGAGATTCATTATTTTAAAAATGATTCACCCAAATTTTATAGGATAAAATTATTTTATCTTAAAAATCGCCAAAATTTTATAAAAACTATATAAAATACTTAGAAATTTGAATAATTTTTAAAAAATATCACCAAACATTTATAGTTGACATATGAAGGATTAGTAATATTCGCCAAGGTTTCTACATTTTAAAATAAATTTTCATCCTTAAAATCATCCCTGGTCTAAAGCATCTATCTCAATCTCAAAAGGATGTTGCAGGTCTGGTAGTGAAAGTACTAGGGATGAACACAAGCATTGTTTCAAAGGATGGCGCCTGTTGGTAGCCACCGAAGGATTTGCACAAAATTATCCATCATCTCGTTCCTCTGTTGTGTGAGGGCTTCCTCAATCAATAGTTTGAAAGAATCTCCTGTCCCATCATCTTTCTTTTCTCCTGCCATGGGAGGTCGCTTGGGCATGCGAGAGCTTCTTTCCTTAAGAGAAACAAGCTCGAGACCCAACTCTTTGTACTCTGACCTCCTTGGGGACATGCATTGAGATGATAAAGATAATACCACTCTGATACCACTGATCTAGATTTTATGAGAAGAATGAAATGGTCTCGAAAGTTAAAACTGCTAAAAATATTAAATTGCCAAAATTGTCAGAAAATTGTTTTGAGCTAGTTGGAAAAGGTGCGTGGCCACCGATATCCATATCGATCAATCCTCCTTCCTTAGGAAGCAATGGTCTCCATTGCATTAAGGTCCCCCATCAGATGAGTAAATTTCTTCTAAACTTGGCCCCAGGTGAGCCACTTGCCTTGGTGCAAGAGTTGTGTTGCTTTGACGACTCGATAAAGATGGATCCTTTGTTGTCAAGTGCCCTTGATCTGTCTATCCACAATCTGATCATTGGATGTATGTTGGATGTAGTCGAGGTTGATCGTTGTTTATGTTAGTTGTTCTGCTACTTCTAAGGTGTCCAATAATGGTGGGAAATAAGGGCGAAGGAGACCCACGCTGAACATTGGGTGCAACCTAAGGAAATGAGGAATGTTGAGCTCAAAAGCATTATCCCCCACATCCTTGGTGATAGTGTATGGCCCATAACGGAGTGTAGAATTTTCTGATGGGGTCCTGTAAGGCATTCTTTCTGCAAGTGCAACCAAACTTTGTCGCCCACCTGAAACTTATGCAACACCCGATGTTGATCATGGCGCTATTTGTACTTGTCATTGGACTTCTGTAGGATATACTGAACCTCTTGGTGGATGTGCTGGATCCACTCAATGAACCGGCTGGCTTTGTTATCTTCAGTTGGAGTAGGAGATGAGTCAGTCGAGGTGACTGCAAGGGGAAGTGTAACATCTATGGAACCCAATGGTTGGAATCCCAACCCCACTTGAAAGGGGTTGTGGCCGGTTTAGTTATGCAGGGCTTAGTTATAGCTATGTTGGACATAGGGAAGGCTCTCATCCCATGTGTGAGGGTACTTTGAATTATACATGTGAAGGATATGCACAATAATTTGATTTACAACCTCAGTTTGGCCATCTGTTTGGGGGTGGAAGGTCATGGAATTGGTGAGATTGGTGTCCAGCAGTGACCAGAGGCTCGACCAAAATGTGCTGAGAAATCGACTATCCTGATGTGAGACAATGGTTTGTGGGATTCCAAAATGTACTGAGACTCATTCAAAGAAGAGCTTGGCAGTGGCCTCCGTTATGATGCTCTTCTTGCAGGCAACCATAATCGCCATCTTAGAGAAGCGATCAACAACCACAAAAACACAGTCATTTCCCCGCTTGGTGGATGGGAGGCCCAACATGTAGTCCATTGAGATGGATTCCCATGGCCTGTCAAGAGTGGGAAGAGGGGTGTATAGGCCCTTATTCTTAGTGGTCAGTTTGGAAATAGAACAAGCAGTGCAAGACCTAATATACTTGTTGACCTCCTGTCGAAGTTTCGACCAATAGAAATGTTACTATAACATCGCCACTTTCTTTTCGACGCCGAAGTGTCCTACCACCCAAATGTAGTGGGCTTCCTAGATCATCTTTACTCCCTCACATGATGGAACACAGATATGGCCTAGATGACACAACAACCCATCCTGAAGATGTAAATTATTGACAACTACATTTGCACCCAAAATTTGGTAGGTGGTGGCGAAGTCAGTGTCTATCTCATAGAGTTGGGGCCATCTAGATGTCTCATGGCCACAAGAGTCTAGCACCGTGGTGAGTGCCACAACTAGCGGTCTGTTGAGGCAATCAACGACACGATTGGTGCTTCCTATTTTATACTTTATGTTGAGGTGGAATTGCTGCAAGTATGTGGACCACTTTTGATGGTGGTCATTCTACAATTTTCCCTGTGTCTGCATGAACTGTAGTGGATTATGATCAGTGTGGATGACTATCTCCTTCCCAAGAATGTAATGTCTCCACCGGGGGCATTCTTGCACAATGGAGTACATTTCTTTTTCATAAGTAGGGTACTTATGGAAATTATCTAACATTGTCTCACTATGATAGGCCACGGGGTGGCCGTGCTGAGTGAGAATGACGCCCACATCATAGTTTGAAGCATCTGTCTCGATCTTAAAAGGATGTTGCAAGTCTGGTAGTGAAAGTACTGGGGCTAAGCACAAGCACTGCTTCAAATCATCGAATGCTTGTTGTTGGGACCATCTCCACACAAATTTCACCTTACCACCACCCATGTTTATTTGGTCGAGGGCCCATGCAATATGGGAGAAACCCAACATGAACTTGCGGTAGAAATTGGCAAGGCCCAAGAATCTTTGAAGCTAAGTGAGTGTTGTTGGGGCTGCCCAGTCACGGATGACTTGGATCTTGGCTGGATCCACATGTATGCCATGTTGATCAATGATGTAGCCTAGGTAATGGACCCTTTCCATGCCGAAGGAGAATTTTTCCAAGTTGGCGTATAGCTTGTGTTGTCATAGGGTGTGCAGAACCTGCTAAATATGCTGCAAGTTTTCGGCCCAAGTATTGTTGTAAATTAGAAATTCATCCAGATACACCACTACAAAAGTATTGGTGAATGGTCGTAGGATATCATCCATCATCCTCATGAAAGTGGCTAGAGAACTTGTCAAACCAAAGGGCATGACCAACCATTCAAAAAGGCCTTCCTTTGACTTGAAGGGAGTCTTCCATACATTTGTCTCTTCTATCGAGACCTGGTGGTAGCCAGAATTTAGATCAATCTTACTGAAGTATTTGGCCCCTGTGAGTTGATCAAGGACGTCATTGATTCAGGGAATCGGGTACTAATTTTTGACTGTGATTTTATTGAGAGCCCGGTAATCAATACAGAGTCACCAGGTCCCATCTTTCTTCTGTACCAGCATGATTGGGCTCCTGCAAGGTGATGAGATGGTGCGGATGTGCCCCTTGTGGAGAATTTCTTGGATCTGTCACTTGATCTCCTCATTCTCTAACAAAGAGAAACGATAGACTAGCCCATTGGGTAGCGGCACACCGGGGGTCAGATCGATGGGGTTCTTGACTTGGAAATGTAGAGGTACCCCTATAGGTGAGGAGAAGATATCTGAGTATTCTTCCATGACCTTATCTACTTGCTTCTACTATGTGGAGAGGTCGGCCACAGATACCTTGGATGTGGCTGTGATCTTTCACTTATTCTAAGAGTGAATCATGAAGAAGACAAACTTACCCATCTAAGAGATGACCTTCCTGCATTGTTTAGCAGAGATCGAGGAAATAACACTAGGTGGGACTACCTCAGGTATCCTCTACAATTTCCTGTTCAAAGTAATAATAACACTACAAGGCCTAGACTCATATATAGGATGATGTTTCCATAAATAAGTTTGGCCTAAAATAACATCACAAACTTTGAGAGGAGCAACATCATACAATACCTTGTCTTTGAAGGGCTTGATGCCGTACGACAATCGACACTATTGTCTGACGCGGAGATTGCTTCCTTGGCGGAGCCATCCAATGGTGTACAATTGTGGGTGTGACGTTGTTGGCAGGGCTAGCCACTTGATGAAATCTGCTGAGATGAGGTTCTTCTAGCTACTTCTATCAATGATGAAGTGCAACAGGGTGCCTTTTACCCACATCTGTGAATGGAAGAGGCACTCTCCTTCTTCTGGCTCGTCTGGTTCACCAGGCTGGAGCTTGTTGGTAGAAATAGTGGCACTGGGTTCCACATCAGTGATTCATCTTCCCATTTCTAGTTCTATCTTAGACTCACAATCTACATCTAATTCAGAGGCTTTCACTTCAGCCACCAACAACTACTTTGAGTGACAATCAGTAGTGTTATGCCAAGGGATTTTATGGAAGTCACACCACTTCCTGGTATCTTTCTTTGTCTTTCTCGTGTCCTTATTTTCTTTGGGCTTGGACTGGTTGTCCTAATACTGTCCATCTTTTGTCTGTCCATTGTTCAGTGGGTTGGGGCCACCCTTTCCTGGATTTTGTTGTCAGGGGTTCCCAGGCCCAAATTGTCGCGTCTTTTGTTTGAGCTTCTACTCGATTTTGACGACATATCGATAGGTCGCGCCCAAGGATGAGATGTCCAGAAATTTCATTTCAGACTGGAAGTATATATGCAGAGCACCATGATACTTGAGCACTAGATGTTGCTATGAATGTTTGATACCCAACTTGGTGCGCAAGGTATGGAATATATTTGTGAAATCTTGCACTGCTTGGCCTCTTTCTTGCGACAATGTGGTCCATTTGGTATACTGGTCATCATAAATTCCGACAGGGTAGTATTTTTCCTTAATATCATCCCTGAAGGATTCGTAGGTGGTCATGACTAAAAATAATGAGGTTTCATCTATTTCCTTTTTCTCACAGAAAGTTTCCCACCAATCTTTGACATGGGGAACGACTTTGAGGAGCGCAAAAGTAATCTTTTCTTTATTCGAAAAGTCTTGGACATAAAAATACCCTTCTAGTAGATTCAACCACTTATCTACAGAATATGCATGTATCTAACCTTTAAATATAGGAATATCTAATTTTATTTGTAACTCGAAGGGGGAGGTGCCTCCATTCGAAGAAGATGCGTCGCCTGTTGGTAGCTGCCGAAGGATTTGTGCAAAATTATCCATCATCTCGTTCCTCTATTGCGTGAGGGCTTCCTCAATCAATAGTTTGAAAGGATATCCCATCCCATCATATTTATTTTCTCCTTCCATGGGAGGTCACTTGGGCATGCAAGAGCTTCTTTCCTCAAGAGAAACAAGCTCGAGACCCAACTCTTTGTACTTCGACCTCATTGGGGACATGCATTAAGACGACAAGGAGAAGACCACTCTGATACCAATGATCCATATTTTATGAGCAGAATGAAATCAATACATATTATTAATAGGTTCTTAACACAAAATAATATAGATACAGTAAAATTGGTTTTCTATTCAATAACGAAATAAGCCGAAAGTGTAAAATGCAGTGGAAACAAGCTTGTTGGAATGGTGGCGGCTTATCTTTGAGAAGAGATGTGACGACATCGCGCATTTACAAGAAGAAGGTTACAATGAGTATCTAAAGGCCTTGTTACAATTAGAAAGAATTCCAAAAACCCTAGACATCCAAAAACCTAACCCTAGGAGATGAAGCACCAAAAGTCATGTGGGCCCCATTTGGGTAAGTTAGTACATCAACTTCGTGGGGTCGTAACTTTTTCATATGATCTCCGTTTTAGGCGTGTGATATCCTGTTGGAAAGGTATCATCACGGAGATTAATTTTGGGGGATCAATAATTCCTTCAACTATAATTGAAGAGATCAATCCCAAAAAACCTTCATTTAGGCCGTCAAAATGGCCCCAGAAGTTAAAACTGCTAAAAATAGTAAATTGTCAAAATTGTTAGAAAACTATTTTGAGCTAGTTGGAAAAGGTGGGTGGCCACTAATATACATCTAGATAAATCATCCCTCCTTAGGAAGAAATGGTCTCTATTGCATTGAGGTCCCCCATTAGATGAGGAAATTTCTGCTGAACTTGGCCCCGGGTGAGCCACTTGCCTTGGTGCAGGAGCTGCCCTACTTTGATGACTCGATAAAACTGGATCCTTTGTTGTCGAGTGCCATTGATCTGTTTGTCCACAATATGATCATTTGATTCTTTTTGTATGTAGTCGGGGTTGAGATTTGTTGGTTTCATCTGTTCTTCTACTTCTGAGTTCTGAGGAAACATCTATGGAACTAAATGGTTGGAATCCCAACCCCACTTGAAAGGGGTTGTGGCCAGTTGAGCTATGCAGGGCTCGGTTGTAGCTATGCTAGACATAGTGAAGGCTCTCTTCCCATGTGTGAGGGTGCTTTAAATTATAAATGAGATGGATATGGACAATCATTCAATTTACAACCTCGGTTTGCCCATCTGTCTGGAGGTGGAAGGCCATGGATTTGGTGAGCTTGGTGTCTAGCAGTGACGAGAAGATCGACCAGAATGTACTCAGAAATTGACTATCCCGATATGAGACAATAGTTTGTGGGATTCCAAAATGTACCCAGACTCATTCAAAGAATATCTTGGTAGTGGCCTTTACTATGATGATCTTATTGCAGGCAACCAGAATCACCATCTTAGAGAAGCAATCAACAACCAAAAAAACACAGTCATTTCCCCACTTGGTGGATGGGAGGTCCGACATGTAGTCCATTGAGATGGATTCGCATGGCCTGTCAGGAGTGGGAAGAGGGGTGTATAGGCCCAGTTTGTTAGTGGTCGGTTTGGCAATAGCACAGGTAGTGTAGGACCTGATATACTTGTTGACCTCCTGTCGAATTTTAGGTCAATAGAAATGTTTATGTAGCATCGTCACTATCTTTTCAACACCAAAGTGTCCTACCAATGAACTATAGTGGGATTCCCAGATCATCTTCACTCGCTCACTTTATGGAACAAAAATATGGCCCAGATGACACAACAACCCATACTGAAGATGGAAATTATCAACAACTGCATCTGCACCCAAGATTTGGTAGGTGGTGGCGAAGTTAGGGTCTGTCTCATAGATTTGTGTCCATCCATATGTCTCATGGATGTAAGAGTCTAGCACCATGGTGAGTGTAACAATTGGTGGTTTGTTGAGGCAATCAATGACATGATTGGTGCTTACTATTTTATACTTGATGTTGAGGTGGAATTGCTGCAAGTATGTGGACCACTTTTGATGGAGGTCATTTTAAAATTTTCCCTTTGTCTGCATGAACTGTAGTGGCTTATGATCAATGTGGATGACTGTCTCCTTCCCAAGAATATAATGTCTCCATTGGTGGCATTCTTGCACAATGGAGTACATTTCTTTATTGTAAGTAGGGTACTTACAAATAGTATCTGATAGTGTCTCACTATGATAGGCCACAGGGTGGCCATGATGAGTGAGAACGATGCCCACAACATAGTCTGAAGCATCTATCTCAATATCAAAAGGACGTTGCGGGTCTGGTAGTGAAAGTACTGGGGCTGAGCACAAGCATTGTTTCAAATCATTGAATGCTTGTTGTTGGGATTGGCCCCACGCAAATTTTACCTTACCACCACCTCTATTTATTTGGATGAGGGCCCATGCAATATGGGAGAAATTCAACATGAACCTACAGTAGAAATTGGAAAGGCCCAAGAAGCTCTGAAGCTTAGTGAGTGTTTTTGGGGCTAGCCAATCACGGATGAATTGGATCTTGGCTCGATCCATATGTATTCCATGTTGATCAATGATGTAGCCCAGGTAATGGACCCTGTCCATGTCGAAGGATCATTTTTCCAAGTTGGCGTATAGCTTGTGCTGTCACAGAGTGTGCAGAACTTGTTGAATATGTTGTAAGTGTTCGACCCAAGTCTTGTTGTAAATTAGAATGTCATCCAAATACACCACTAAAAAAGTATTAGTGAATGGTCACAGGATATCGTCTGTCATCCTCATGAAAGTGGCTGGAGCATTTGTCAAACCAAAGGTTATGACCAACCATTCAAAAAGGCCTTCCTTTGACTTGAAGGCGGTCTTCCATACATCTGTTTGTTCTATCAGGACCTGGTGGTAGCCAGACTTTAGATCAATCTTACTGAAGTATTTGGCCCCCGTGAGTTGATCAAGGAGGTCATCGATTTGGGGAATCAGGTACCCATTTATGAATGTGATTTTATACAGAGCTCGGTAATCAATACTGAGTCATCGGGTCCCATATTTCTTTTGTACCAGCACGATTAGGCTCCCGCAAGGTGATGAGATGGGACAGATGTGACCCTTTTGGAGCAGTTCTTGGATCTGTCGATTGATCTCCTCATTCTGTAACAAATAGCGATGATAAACTAGCCCATTGGGTAGTGATGTGTTGATGGTCAGATTGATGGGGTGCTTGACCTGGCAGTGCAGAGGTACCCTTATAGGTGAGGAGAACATATTTGAGTATTCTTCCATGACCTTATCTACTTACTTCTGCTGTGTGGAGAGGTTATCCATAAAGAACCTGGATGTGGTTGTGATATTTTACTTATTTTGAGAGAGAATCATGAAGAAGATAAACTTCCCCGTCCGAGAGATGACCTTCCTGCATTACTTAGCAAAGATCAAGGAAATAACTCTAGGTGGGACTGCCTCGGGTATCCTGTACAATTTCCTGTTCAAAGTAATAATAACACTACGAGGCCTAGACTCATATACAACATGACATTTCCATAAAAAAGGTTGTCCCAAAAGAACATCACAAACTTCGAGAGGAGAAACATCACACAATACCTCGTCTTTGAAGGGATTAATGTTGTACGAAAATCAACACTGTTGGCTTACGCGGAGATCTCTTCCTTGGTGAAACCATCCAATGGTATACGGTTGTGGGTGCGGCATTGTTGGCAGGGCCAGTCGCTTGAAGACCTCTACTGGGATGAGGTTATTTTGGCTACCGCTATCAATGATGAAGTGCAGTGAGGTTCCTTTTTCCCACATCTGTGAATAAAAGAGGCACTCTCCTTCTTCTAGCTCGTTTGGTTCACCAGGCTGGAGCTTGGTGGTAGCAACAGTGGCACTGGGTTCTACATCAATGATCCATCTTCTCCTTTCTAGTTCTGGCTCAGAGTTATAAATTTCATCTAATTTAGTGGCTTTCACGTCGACCACCAACGACTTCTTTGAGTGGCAGTCAACAATGTTATGCCAAGGGATCTTATGGAAGTCACACCACTTCCCAGTATCTTTCTTTGTCTTTCCGGTGTCCTTATTTGCTTGCAGCTTGGACTGGTTTTCCTGATACTGTCCATCTTTTCTATGTCCTTTGTTCGGTGGGTTGGGGCCGCCCTTTCCATGCTTTTTTTGTGAGGGGTTCGCAGGCCCAAATTGTTGCATCTTTTGTTTGAGCTTCTGCTCAATTTTGACGGCATATCGGTAGGCCATGCCTAAGGATGAGATGTCCAGAAATTCCATTTAAGTCTGGATGTATCTATGCAGAGCACTGTGATACTTGTGTTGGACACACCTACCACACTTAGAGGGGGGGGGGTGAATGAGTGT
>CBVK0101108769.1:0-23893 GCA_900067695.1 Picea abies | reverse complement strand
CTTTGATCAACAGCCTAGATCACATTATGATTTCGCGACTTGGGACTTTGTGACTCCAAGAGCCTGGTCTTCCACCTCCAAACTCACGAATCCCTGATACGCGAAATGGTCAGATCCCATGGCTGTCCTTCCTCTTTGATCAACGGCCCAGATCACATCGTGATCTCGCGACTCGGGACTTCATGATTCCAAGAGCCTGGTCTTCCACTTCCAAACTCACGAATCCCCGATACACGAAATGGTCAGATCCCACAACTTTCCTTCCTGTTTGATCAACGACCCAAATCACATCGCTATCTTGCGACTCAGAACTTCGTGACTCCAAGAGTCTGGTCTTCCACATCCAAATTCATGAATCCACGATACGCGAAATGGTCAGATCTCTGCCACCCGTCCTCCAACATGGACGGTCCCGATGTCTTTGGGACTTTTGGGACATAGTCGAATTCACTCTCCCGCCTAAGTAAAGGTTAAGATCGATGGCTTATAGAAATCTGATGGGTCCCTGGGATCTACAGTCCAGGATCCCATCGCTATCTCATGACTCCAAGAGCCTGGTCATCCACCTCCATACTCACAAATCCCTGATACGCGAAATGGTCAAATCTCTGCCACCTGTCCTCTAACATGGATGGCCCCGATGTCTTTGGGACTTTTTGGACATAGTTGAGTTCACTCTCCCACCTAAGTAAAGGTTAAGAGCTCCGATGGGTCCCTGGGATCTACGGTCCAGGATCCCATCGCTATCTCATGATCCCTTCTGAGCTTGAATCATGAAGTTCAAACTCTCGGAGCTTCAGGCTCCCATGACCTTGAGACCTTAGAAAGCTACTCTTTCTTGCATAAGGGTTCCAGACTCAGATTGCATGAACCCTCAGACGGTTCTCAGCAATTATCCCTGATCTTATTCAAGTCTCTGGTAAGGTTCAGTACGGTTACAAGGTTTATGGGGTGTTTCTCGAAAAAGAGTACTCTCAAGGGGGCTTCCTAGAATATTACGAGAAACTAAGCAAATAAGACGATTCTCAGTGGGGCGAACTCATGTTCCAGATTTAATCATTTGTGTAGAAAAAAACTATGGCATGTAAGCATACACAGGCATACATTCTATCAGATCAAACGTTAGGTAAACACTTCTATTTAGAACTATTTACAAGCACATAAAACAGAACATGCGATTATGGCATTAAATTCAAATAACACTTATCAGAAATAACACCAGAGGGGATGCAATTGCTGAGAGGGGTGCTCGTTTCCACCCAATCGTAGGCTCAATGACTCCCAACGGATTTACCGCTAGCCACCCCTGAGTTGGGACCACGATGCTGCAAAACTGCGTCTCAGTTTGCCAGTGACCGAGAACGAGGGTTACTCTCCCCCTTCTCTGCTATCACTCACTCTGCATATCTCAAGAGTTCTTCCTCCCTCCTTCGCGTTTGCCCCCTCTACGCTTCTTCCTCACGCATTTCCCTCTTGTGAGGTTGCGTGTGGCATGATTTCCCTCGCGGTGGTCAGGCCCGAGGCTCCTACAGATGGGCGATTCATTTCCCCCATCCCTCATTACTTCATGAGGAGCCATCTACCTACCAACCTGCGAGTCATTTATTTTGGGCCAGCGAGACGCTCTTGATTCTCCAGGCTAGTGAAGTCCAAATACGGTATTGGTTTCGGTGGAATTTAACGCCACCTTTCCAAGTGCCTTCCACCACCTTTCTTCAGCCATCGTGGTCTCTTTTTAAGCATATCCCCTCTTAGCAATCCTAAAATATATATTCATAATATTATTCACGTTCATCGACCTTTTTCACAAGGTCCATTCACATCACACATTCACATTTTTTTGAGTTTGCCATAGTTCTTGGCCAGTATAGTTATTTTTACAAACTCGGGGAAATAGGGTGTTACAATTCCCTCCCCCTTAAAGGAACATCGTCCTTGATGCTCTTATCTATCAACATGACATGCATGTATAGAAGTAAACAAAATTGTATATGCCTGTCTCATGGCATCCTCCATTTCCCACGTAGCCTCATCTGGGCCAAAATGTCTCCACTGCACCTTGACCTGTGCAATGGTTTGGTTCTGGAGCAGGGTTTCCTTTCTGTCCAGTATGCACCGAGGTTCTGGTAGAAATTCTCCCTCCGGTTCCACCTGGATCATAGACCAATCAATTATATGATTAGCATCATGTACATATTTCTTCAATAATGAAACATGGAAAACATTATGTGCTTTTACTGTGGGAGGAAGTGCTAGCCTATAGGCTAGAGGTCCCACTCTATCTAGAACCTCAAAGGGTCCACAATACTGAGGCGCCAACTTGGCACAAGCTCCCATTTTCAAGGAACTCTTCCTGGGCCTAACTATGAGATATACATGGTCTCTCGTCTTGAACTCTCTTGGAGTTCTCTTTTGGTCGGCATAACTTTTCTGTCGGTTCTGAGCGACTTTCAGGTTTTGTTTTATCTGAGTCACCTAGTGTTCCATTTCTTTCAACATGTCAGGTCCAAAAGAAATTCTATTTATGGGATTACTCCAACTGATTGGAGTGTTACACGGTCTACCATAGAGGGCTTCGAAGGGGCTCATCTTCAAGGATGTTTGGTAGTCGTTGTTGTAGGTGAACTCTACCAGTGGCAGGTAGTCTTCCCACTTACTGGGTTGATGCATTACATGCATTCTTAGCATGTCTTCAAGTATTTGGTTCACTCATTCTGTTTGTCCGTCGGTTTAAGGGTGATAGGCGATGCTAAACAACAACTTGGTCTCTAAACCAACCATCAGTGATTTCCAAAAGTTGGAAGTAAATTTCGTGTCTCTGTTAGACACGATCTCTTTCGGCATACCATTCAGTTTGAATATCTCTTTCATGAATACCTGGGCGATATCGATTGCCTTACAAGTCGACTTGACGGGGATGAAGTGAGCAGACTTGCTCAATTTGTCCACCACCACCATAATGGCATCACTCTGTTTGGTTGAGGTTCGTAATCCAGTGATGAAATCCATGGAGATGGTTTCCCATTTCCACTCTAGGATTGGTAAAGGTTGTAATAATATTGTTGGGTGTCGATGTTCTACTTTAACCTATTGGAACTCTATGCATTTGGCTAGGTACTCGGCTATGTCTTTCCTCAATCCAGGCCAATAAAATTGTTTCCTGGTGGCAGTGATCATTTTATGGTATCCTGGATGACCCGAGTAGGGTCTTTTATGTAGTTCATCCATAATGAACCTCTTCAAGTCATCACAATCTAGGATATAGAATCTGCTTCTGTAAGTGAGCAGACCTCCTTCGTTCTTCTGGTAGTCTTCATAGTTTACTCCGGTGGGTTCTTGCTGTAGGTACATGGTCACGGTCTGGATGAAGGGATTTGTTTCTTGTGCATTTCTGATTCTTTCCTTGACATATGTCTCGCAAGTGCTCACCACTGCCAGGTGAATTGTTTTCATACTTCTGCTAAGGGCATCAACCACCCTATTTTCCTTTCCTTTAATGTGTTTGATTTTGAAATCAAACTCGCTAAGGAAGGCCATCCACCTAGCTTGTCTAGCATTGAGCTTTGGTTGATCAAACAGGTATCGCAATCCATAGTGATCTGTCATAAGTACAAATTTTCTTCCCAGGAGGTAATGCCTCGACATTTTCAAGGCATGCACTATGGCAACCAGTTCTAAATCATGGGTCACATAGTTGACTTCATGCTTGTTCAATTTTCGGGATTCAGAGCATATCACACTTCCTTTCTGCATAAGGACTCCTTCGAGCCCTTCCTTACAGGCATCTATGCACACGAGGAAGTCAGCTTCTGGATCGGCGATCTTCAGCACAGGCACATGGGTCAGTAGATGTTTCAGGGTTTGAAATCTTTCTTCACATTTCTGTGTCCACAGGAATTTTGTTCCCTTCTTCTAGAGGGTAGTGATTGGACAACCAATCTTGGAGAATCCTTTTATAAATATCTTATAGTATCCTGCTAATCCCATAAAGGATATGATGTCCAAAACATCCTTTGGGGTGGGCCATTCCATGATAGACCTGATTTTATCAAGGTCTATCGCTACTCCTTCTTCGGAGAGAACATGGCCTGAGTAATGTATTTGCTTCTGGAATAATTCACATTTGTTGAATTTCACATAGAGTTGATGTTCTCTTAGCACTTGCAACACAAGTCTAAGATGCTCTTCGTGCTCTTTTCTATTCTTGGAGTAGATTAATATATCGTCAATAAAAACAAGTACAAATTTGTCTAGGAATTTGCTGAGTACATTGTTCATCAAGCACATAAAAGTGGCAGGGGCATTGGTCAACCCAAAGGGCACCACCACAAACTCATAATGACCATACCTTGTTCGAAAGGAAGTTTTATGGATGTCTTCACCCTTGATTCGGACTTGATGGTATCCCAACCTCAAATCAATCTTTGAGAAAATAGACGCATCCCTCAATTGGTCAAACAAGTCATCGATCCTGGGCAAGGGGTACTTGTTCTTTATGGTTACCTTATTGAGTTGTCTATAATCTATACACAGTCTAAGGGTACTACCCTTCTTTTTCACGAACAGGACCGGTGCTCCCCACAAGGACACGCTGGGTCGAATATAGCCTTTATCCATCATTTCCTTTAATTGCATCTTGAGTTCAACTAACTCAGGTGTGCTCATTCGGTAGGGTGTCCTAGACACTGGCACTGCTTCTGGTGCAAGTTCTATTGAGAAGTCTATGTCTCTTCTCGGCGATAAACCTGGTACCTCCCAGAAACACATCTCTATATTCCCTTGGGATAGGGTGATCGTCAAGGCTTGGTTTGTCACCTTCGATTGTTTTCAACACCTATATTGCATACAGGGGACATCCCTTTCGGCAATACTTTCTCATTTGCAGAGCTGATATTTGTCTCACTGAGATAGGTTTTTAGATCCCTTGAAGGGTTATATTTTCCCCTTCTTTACTTACACATTCTAAGGTTTTATGGTAATAGTCTAATCTGACTTTATGGGTGGCTAGCCATTCCATACCAATCAACAGATCATATGATCCCAGGGGTAATAAGTTAAGGGTTGTTTGGGTGGGGAATTCACCCAACATTAACTGGCAAGCTGGTATGGCCTCTGCTATCCTCCTTTTGGTGCCAGTGGCTAACTGTACCAACCATGGCTTCGTATGTTTTTGTGGCTGTAGTTTACACTTATCAATAGCTTTAGGGGCTATATAACTACAATTTGAACCAGGGTCAATTAAAACAGACACTAGATGGTTGGAAATCATACCTTCTATTTCCACTACCGAATCTTGGTGGTCAGCTTGGTTATTATCCAAGGCTGCATAAATTTGTGGCACACTCCTGTCCACATCATTGAAGGTAGTAGCTTCTTGGATGTTATAAATTCTCTGACTATTCTGTTGTCGGTGTGGGCAGTCTCTCAAGAGATGTTCTTCTCCGCAACCCTAGCATTTCAAAGGTTGTCTCTTTGGGTTATCAGTTTTCACTGATATGGGTCCAAAAGTTTTATTTCCATTCAAGGAAGGAAAATTCTGCTGGTGCATACTCCGAGATGGAAAGTCCATTCTTGGGTTCTTCTTGTAGCTCTTAAATCTTGGGGATTTAATTCCCTTTTTCTGAAATCTTGAGCTATTCTTCTGTTTCCATCCTTCATGAGGTTCTGCTCGATGCCCAAACTGTTCATGACAATAGGTTGCCTTTCGAATAGTGCTCTCTAGAGTCTCTGGCTCATCAAATTCAATTCTATTCTGATAGTCCTTAGGTAATCCACTGATGAAGTGTTGCACCTTTGCCTTTTCCGCCTTGATATAGGGTACATACCTCAACAAATTGAGGAATTTGTTGACATATTCTTCTATAGTAAGTTGTCCCAATTTGAATTCATAAAACTCTTTAGTCTTTTCGTCAAAATATTTTTCCGACAGATACTTCCTCCGGAAGTATTTCTCAAACTGTTCCCAAGATTGGTCCTCTTCGCGAACCCCTTTCATGTTCTTAAGGTCTTCCCACCAAATGGAAGCCTTTCCGTTCAAGTTGAAGGTGGCCACTCGGGCCTTCATATTTTTTGAAAATTCATGGACTCTGAAATACTTCTTTAGTCCAAGCAACTAGGCCTCTGTTTCCTCTCCCTTCTTTATTTCATCGTCGAAGGAGGGTGGTTTGGTCTTTCTGAATTATTTGAATTTTCAACCTTTGGAAGGCTTTTGCTTCTTTTGTTTCTTTCGAGAATAGGAACTGGTTCTGCTGCTAGAAGAGCCTTCTGAATCGCCAGATTTCTTCTCAGAGGAATCACTCGGCACTGGTCCTTTACCTCTGGGGTGGACCTTTTTCGAGGCGCTCCTCTCAGTGTCGCCACTGATATGACCATGTTTCTGAGTTTCAGGTTCATGCTGCATTTGTTTTTGTAGATTGGATAAAATCTGTAGTAAAATTGCGTTAATTTCTGTTTGCTTTTCTTGTTCTTTCATCATCCTTTCATTGTCAGCCTTGCAACTTTGTAATTCAACCATGAGACTCCTCACAGTCTCGGCTAGATCTGGAGGGGTCCCTGCTGCCCTCCTTTCGTCAGACTCTTCATCTCTATTATGGGAGCCTTCTCCCACTTCATGGTGAGTCACCATACTATGCGTCGATAATTTCCCCTGGTTGATCTTCCGCTTGTGTGCGAAAGGAAAAACGTTGGTTGTTAGTCAATATTTATATTTATTTATAAACAGTACATAATTCATATTTTCACATGTCCACACACATAATAGGGTTTTTTCATTCTTAACTTCGTCTTTTGATTAGGAAGGTTAATACAGGGGGTTACTCTTTTTAAGAGTGTTCCGAACGGAGCTTCTGCGCAACTCGTTCATGAGCCCAAGCAGGCTGAGTGTTGTAATCATGCTCTGATACAAATTTGTAACACACACTATGACATGATAAAATTTTCACTTTTCTACAAGGGACAGAATCCCCGAAGTCCTACGGGGGCCTAGCACAAGCTAGTTCTTCCTTGTTCACCTCCCTGTGATCATGGGTTAGGACCACATGCCAAACAAACCAGGTGCCTTTTTGTGTCTGACGACTCAGCGATACAAGTGAGTCCATTCTTAAAGGTAGAATGGTGAGGGGGCTCCAGAATGAAACCCTGGCGGTAGATCTGGGCCCGCATATTCTGGCCATCCAAATCTACCCATCGCTTAACGACAAGGCACTAGCTCCCTTCTTTTAATCCCTATCTTTATAGGACCACATACACGCCTAAATGCAAGTGCCTTTCACAACTTGCAACCTTGCAAGTCATGAGCTGAGGACCCTTGAAATTTCTTCACCAATCACCGATACCCGAGATTTCGATATGGTATGGCCCCTCCTTATTAACGCTCTCCACGCATGACCATCGGCTAGGGATAACTACTAGCCTTGCTCACAACTCGCAAGTTCACAAGTTGAAAGGTTGAACCTCTGGGCCCTTCTTTTATGAAACCCCAAGACGCGAAAGTCGGAGAAGGTTTGACTCCTTCCGGGCTTCTCGGAACTCACAACTTCGCGACTTGAGTTGTTGGGCCTTTGTGCTCCTTTCTTATGAGAACCTGAAGTATGAGAAGTTAACAGGATGTTGACTCCCATTTCAAATGACACGTGTCCACCACCTATCACCACTTCTCCCTCTCTCTGGGCATCTTATCATCACACCACCTGTCAACCAAGTGGATCCCACCAAGTGGACATGCCACGTGTTGCACAAGCTCTCGCAACTCGCAAGCTCGAGACTTCTACAGTCGAAATGGATTTCCCTCAACCTCAGAGACCCTGATATGCGATATGGCGAGGAGGTCCTGACTCAATGGTTGCTCCTACTTCTCGCTATTTGGGACTTCACGACTCCAAGGGTTTGGTATTCCACCTCCAAACTCATGAACCCCCGATACGCAAAATGGTCAGATCCCACAGTTGTCCTTCCTCTTTGATCAATGGCCCAGATCACATCACGATCTCGAGACTTGGGACTTCGTGACTCCAAGAGCCTGGTCATCCACCTCCAAACTCACAAATCCCCGTTACACGAAATGGTCAGATCCCACAACTGTCCTTCCTCTTTGATCAACGACCCAGATCACATTGTGATCTCGCGACTCGGGACTTCGTGACTCTAAGAGCCTGGTCGTCCACCTCCAAACTCACGAATCCTCGATACACGAAATGGTCAGATCCCACGGCTGTCCTTCCTCTTTGATCAATGGCCCAGATCACATCGTGATCTCGCAACTCAGGACTTCGTGACTCCAAGAGCCTAGTCTTCCACCTCCAAACTCACGAATCCATGATACACGAAATGGTCAGATCCCATAGCTATCCTTCCTCTTTGATCAACGGCCCAGATCACATCCTTATCTCACGACTTGAGACTTCGTGACTCCAAGAGTCTGGTCTTCCACATCCAAACTCACGAATCCCCGATACGCGAAATGGTCGGATCTCTGCCACCTGTCCTCCAACATGGACGGTCTTGATGTCTTCGGGACTTTCAGGACGTAGTCAAATTCACTCTCCCACCTAATTAAAGGTTAAGATCAACGACTTATAGAGCTCCGATGGGTCCCTGGGATCAACGGTCCAGGATCCCATCGCTATCTCGTGACTTGAGACTTCATGACTCCAAGAGCCTGGTCATCCACCTCCATACTCATGAATCCTCGATACGTAAAATGGTTAGATCTCTGACACCTGTCCTCTAACATGGACGGTCCCGATGTCTTCGGGACTTTTGGGACGCAGTCGAGTTCACTCTCCCGCCTAAGTAAAGGTTAAGATTGTCGGCTTATAGAGCTCCGATGGGTCCCTGGGATCTACGGTCCAGGATCCCATCGCTATCTTGTGATCCCTTTTGAGCTTGAATCACAATGTTCAAACTCTCGGAGCTTCAGGCTCCCATGACCCCGAGACCTTAGAAAGCTACTCTTTCTTGCATAAGGGTTCTAGACCCAGATTGCCTGAACCCTCAGACGGTTCTCGACAATTATCCCTGATCTTATTCAAGTCACTGGTAAGGTTCAGTACTGTTAGAAGGTTTATGGGGTGTTTCTCGGAAAAGAGTACTCTCAAGGGGCCTTCCCAGAATATTACGAGAAACTAAGAAAATAAGACGATTCTCGGTGGGGCGAACTCATGTCCCAGATTTAATCATTTGTGCAGAAAACAACTATGGCATGTAAGCATACACAAGCATCCATTCTATCAGATCAAACGTTAGGTAAACACTTCTATTTAGAACTATTTACAAGCACATAAAACAAATCATGTGATTATGGCATTAACTTCAAATAACACTTATCAGAAATAACACTAGAGGGGGTGCAACTGCTGAGAGGGGTGCTCCTTTCCACCCAACCATAGGCTCAGGGACTCCCAACAGATTTACCACTAACCACCCCCGAGTTGAGACCACGATGCTGCGAGACTGCGTCTTAGTTTTCCAGTGATCGAGAACAAGGGTTACTCTCCCCCTTCTCTACTATCACTCACTCTACATATCTCCAGAGTTCTTCCTCCCTCCCTCGTGCCTGCCCCCTCTGTGCTTCTTCCTCATGCATTTCCCTCTTACAAGGTTGTGTGTGGCACGATTTCCCTCATGATGGTCAGGCCCGAGGCTCCTACGGATGGGTGGTTCACTTCCCCCATCCCTCATTACTTCCTGAGGAGCCATCTACCTACCAACCTGCAAGTCATTTATTTCGGGCCAGCAAGCTGTTCTTGGTTCTATGGGCCAGTGAAGTCCAAATATGGTATTGGTTTTGGTGGAATTTAACGCCACCTTTCTAGGTGCCTTCCACCACCTTTCTTCAGCCATCGTGGTCTCTTTTTCAGCATATCCCCTCTCAGCAGTCCTGCAATATATATTCATAATATTATTCACATTCATCGACCTTTTTCACAAGGTCCATTCACATCACACATTCAAATTTTTTTGAGTTTGCCATAGTTCTTGGCCAGTATAGTTATTTTTACAAACTAGAGGAAACAGGGTGTTACACACGCCCACCTTTATGAAGGAGCTACTATAGTGTAAAACCTCTAAATTTTCGTCTTCTATACTCCCGCGAGAACAAGAACTAGGTGCAAGCCCCCTCCGCGTGACTACTACATGTGACCACAAGCCCAATGAAAGGGTGCGTCGTGAAATCATGTATCGGGTCCTTAAGTGTGAATCACCTCGAATCTCCTGATCTCCAATCTCCTAACAGGGGCCTAACACTTGCTAGCTCCTCCTTCATATAACCACCGGCTATGACCCGGGGTTCAACCTTAAGCGCTTATAGGGACTTCGTGTTTCACGAAATTGGAGGGTCACTCACCTCCCTTCTCTCGATATTAGAAATGTCGATATCTCCTCTTCATAGATAAACAGTCTCGATGCTTCCAAGATCCGACAATCCAGATCACGTCGGGATTTCGCATATTGGAACTCCCAATATGATTCACCTCCTGTCTCCCGATATTATGAAATACTGATATTTCAGAGCACTAGATCGACGACTCATGTTCCTCTGAATCTAACTACCACTATCAAATTGTGAACTCGGGCCTTGCGAGTTCTCATGATTCTCCCCTTTGATATTTCTCTCCTACGATTCAGCGAAATGTTAAACCCTTGCCACATGTCCCCTTTCGATGGATGGTTCCAATTAACTTAGAAACTTCCAAACTTCGCAAAATTCCATTCTCTTGTTCACTTTCAAAGGGTTAGACCTCGTGCACTTTCCTCTGGATCTCATGGCTATGGTCCTCCGCACATAACTTCGACGAATGAGATTTTTTCTCTCCATGTGCGCGGACTCTAAACTCGCAAATACAACAATTGAGGTGGGTCCTGAAGGATCCATAGATCAATGATCCACGTTACTTCGCGACTTTGGGTTTTGGAGGTGTTGATCGCACCAACCCATGATCTTCCTGATATGCAAACTCAGAAATCATGGATCCGAGGGCTAGAGGGGTTAACTCCCATGCTCTTTCCCATAGCCAATGGCCATGATAGCTCTTGGATCCTTCTGGATGGATCTCTTTCCTCTGTCGTTCGAAAAAGGAAACCCTTTCCCTTTCGGTATTTTCCTATCACTTTTTTCCTGAGTTCTCACCCCGAACGGGTTAGGGACTTGGGTCTGGAAACTCTCACGGCATGGGGGTCATAGGATATTATTCTCTTTAGACGGGTGGTTTAAGGTCTACATGACATTTCCTATCTCGACCATTTTATGACTTATGCCCGGGAATCCCTCTAGAGTGAAGCTGGGCATACAGTTTATCAGTGGGAAGTATGAGTTTCCAAGGAGATGGAAGCATATGCATAACATAGCCATTTCACATAGATATGTTCATGCCTGCATATACATATACATATATATATATATGTGTGTGTGTGTGTGTGTGTGTGTGTGTGTGTAAAAACCAAGAAAGTGTAAAAACCAAGAAATCATTCATCATTCTAAACTCAACAATTAAGGCCGAGAAGGACTTATTAGAATCATACAATGTGAAGTGACTACTGGAAGGGGTGCCTGTTTCCACCCAACTGTAGGCTCAGTCACTCCAAACAGATTTACCACTAGCCACCCCTGAGCTAGACCACGATGCTCTGCAATACAACCTTTTATTATCGCTCAGTCACAATAGGTACAGAGGTTACTCTCCTCCTCCCGTAGGATCCTGGCGATGGTTTACATGATACCAAGCAAGGAGGACTAGCCTCGTTTATCAGCTTGTATCATAACATTCTATGTGATTTCCTTTGTCTAGAACGATTAACTTTTCAATTGATCCTTGAATCCCCGAGATTCACTTCCCACCTCTGCACTCTTCGCAGGTGCATTCTTTCCTGCCCTCCCCCCCACATCTTCCCTTCTCACCTCTTTCAACTGGATTGTGTGTGGCTCGAGTTCCCAGTCAACGGTTAAGTCTGGAAGCCTTACAAATGAGTGATTACACACCCCATCCCTCATTATCTCTTGAGGAGCTCTTCCCACCCACAAACCTGATTGTAATTTATTTCTGGGTCAAAGGACGGTTCTGGTCCTTTGCAATTAAATCCAATAAGCACTGGTTTGGTGAAGGTTAATGCAACCATTCCTGGTCCCCTTCACCCTGTCTCCTTACAACATTCATGGTCTTTCTAAGTACACCCCCCTTACGTTAGTCATGCAACACTTGTCTATTTTCTTAGTAAATAATTAGGTTCACATTTGTTTACCTTTCAAACAAAGGTCCATCGAATCAATATTCGCACATATAAAGTTTTCCATAGTCTTTTGGACATTTATTGTTATATTTACAAATTGGGGGGAACATGGTGTCACAATTCCCTCCCCCTTAAAGGAACATCGTCCTCGATGTTCTATCTATTAACATGTCATGTATGTACAGAAATGAACAAAAATGGGTATGCCTGTCTCATGGCATCCTCCATTTCCCATGTGGCCTCATCTGGGCCAAAGTGTTTCCACTGTACCTTGACCTGTGGAATGGTTTGGCTCATGAGTGGGGTTAACTTCATGCCTAGTATGCATTGAAGTTCTAGTAGGAATTCTCCCATCGGTTCCACCTGGATCACAGATCAATCAATTATATGATTAGAATCATGTGCATATTTCTTCAACAATGAAACATGGAAAACATTATGTGCTTTTACTATGGGAGGAAGTGCTAGCCTATAGGCTACAGGTCCCACTCTATATAGAACTTCAAAAGGTCCACAATATTGAGCTGCCAACTTGGAACAAGCTTCCATTCTTAGGGATCTCTTCCTGGGCCTAACTCTAAGATAGACGTGGTCTCCTGTCTTGAATTCTCTAGGGGTTCTCTTTTTGTCGGCATAACTTTTCTGTCTATTCTAAGCGATTTTCAGATTTTTCTTTATCTGAATCACTTGTCGTTCCATTTATTTCAACATGTTGGGTCCAATCGTAATTTTGTTCATAGGGTTACTCCAACTCACTAGAGTGTTGCATGACCTACCATAGAGGACTTCAAATGCGCTCATCTTTAGTGATTCTTGGTAGCCGTTGTTGTAGGCAAATTCCACAAGTGGCAGGTAATCTTCCCAGTTTTTAGGTTGACGCATTACATGCATCCTTAGCATGTCTTCTAGTGTTTAGTTTACTCTTTCCGCCTATCCATTGGTTTGAGGATGATAGGCTATGCTAAACAAGAAATTGGTCTCCAGGCTAGCCATCACGGATTTCCAAAAGTTTGAAGTGAATTTTGTGTCTCTATCAGACACAATCTCCTTAGGCATGCCATGTAGTCTGAATATCTCCTTCATGAATATGTTGGCGATATATATTGTCTTGCAAGTCGATTTGATGGGAATAAAATGAGTGAACTTGCTCAATTTATCCACTACTACCATGATGGCATCATTATTCCTGGACGATGTTGGTAATTTGGTGATGTAATCCATGGAGATGGTCTCCCATTTCCATTCTGGGATTGGTAGAGGTTGTAATAATCTTGTTGGGTGCCGGTGTTCTTCTTTAACTAGGTGGCACTCTAGAAATTTAGCTAAATACTCAGCTATGTATTTCTTTATTCCAAGCCAATAGAATTGTTTCCTGGTGGCCGTGACCATCTTTTGATAGCTCAGATGGCCAATGTATGGTCTCTTGTGCAATTCGTCCATTATGAACCTCTTCAGGTCATCACAACTTGGAATATATAGCCTATTTCGATAAGTCAGTAGACCTCCATCTAGCATCTGGTATCCTTCATACATTAGATCTGTGGGTTCATACTATAGGTATGAGGTCACGGTCTGGGAGAATGCGTATGTTTCTTGTGCATTCCTGACTCTTTCCTTGAAATTCGTCTCACAGGTGCTCACCACTTCCAGGTGAATTGTTTTCATACTTCTGCTAAGGGAATAGACTACCTTATTTTCCTTTCCTATGATATGTTTGATTTCAAAATCAAACTCGCTAAGGAGGTCCATCCACCTATCTTGTCTATCATTGAGTTTTGGTTGGTCAAACAGGTGCCACAATCCACAATGGTCTGTCATAACTACAAATTTCCTACCTAGGAGGTAATGCCTCCACATTTTTAAGGCGCGCACTATGGCGACCAACTCCAGATCATGGGTCACATAGTTGGCTTCATGTTCATTGAATTTTAGAGATTCATAGCAAACTATGCTTCCTTCTTGCATAAGGACTCCTTTGAGTCCTTCCTTGCAGGCATCTATGCACATGAGAAAGTCCTTATCGGGATCGATGATATTCAACACAGGTGCATGGGTTAGGAGGTGTTTTAGTGACTGATACCTTCCTTCACATTTCGATGTCCAAATGAATTTAACCCCCTTCCTCTGGAGGGCAGTGATTGGACAACCATTTTTGGAAAACCCTCTTATAAACCTCCTATATTATCCTGCTAAACCCATAAAGGCTCTGATATATGAAACATCTTTTGGGGTAGGCCATTCCATGATGGATCTGATATTGTTAGGGTCTATTTCTACCCCTTCTTTAGATATGACATGGCCCAAGTAGTATATTTTATTTTAGAAAAAGTCACACTTGCTAAATTTGGTGTAGAGATGATTCTCTCTTAGCACTTGAAGTACAAGTCTAAGATGTTCCTCATGTTCCTCTCTATTCTTGGAGTAGATTAAGATATCATCAATAAAAACCAATACAAACTTGTCTAGGAATTTGTTGAGTACATTGTTCATCAATCACATAAAGGTGGCAGGGGCATTGATTAATCCAAATGGCACTACCACAAATTCGTAGTGACCATATATTGTCCTGAATGTGGTTTTATGGATGTCTTCATCCTTGATTCGGACTTGATGCTATCCATATCTCAAGTCAACCTTTGATAAAATCGTAGCACCCCCCAATTGATCGAACAATCCATCGATTCTGGGTAAGGGGCATTTCTGCTTTATGGTTACCTTATTGAGTTGTCTATAATCTATGCACAGTCGTAATGTACCATCTTTCTTCTTCACAAATAGGACCGGTGCTCCCAATGGAGACATGCTAGGTTGGATGTAGCCTTTGTTCATCATTTCCTTTAGCTATAGTTTGAGTTCAACTAGCTCAGGTTTACTCATCCTATAGGGGGTCCTAGAGACTGGTACTGCTCCAGGTGCAAGTTCTATTGAGAAGTCAATGTCCCTTCTTGGAGGTAGACCTGGTACCTCTTCTAGAAACACATCTCTATACTCTCTTAGTATGGGGTGGTCTTCTAGGCTTGGTCTTTCATCCTCAACATATTCCAACACCTGTATTGCATATAGAGGGCATCCCTTTCTGCAATACTTTTTCATTTTAAGGGGTGATATTTGTCTCACTGAGACATGCTTCTGAATCCCTTGGAGGGTTATCTTTCTTCCTTCTTTATTTACACATTCTAAGGTTTTGTGGTAACAATCCATCTTAGTTTTATATGCAACTAGCCAGTCCATACCAACCGCCAGGTCATACGATCCTAGGGGAAATATGTTAAGGATATCTTGGGTGGGCAATCCATCCATAGTGAATTGGCAAGCTGGTACGACCTATGCTATTTTTCTTTTGGTTCCAGTGGCTAATTGTACCAACCATGGCTTAGCATGTTTATGTGGTTGTAATTTACACTTATCAACAACCTGAGCAACCAAATAACTCAAATTTGAACCAGGGTCAATTAAAATAGATACTAGATGGTTGGCAATCATACCTTTCATATCCACCACTGAAGCTTGGTGGTTGGCTTGTTTATTATCTACAACTGCATAAATTCGTGGCATACTCCTGGCCACATCATTGATGGTGGTAGCTTCTTGGACATTGTAAATTCTCCTAGTGTTCAGTTGTCTATGTGGACAATGCCTCAGTAGATGTTTTTCTCCACAACGCCAACATTTCAAAGGTTCTTTCTTTGGGTTATCAACCTTTCCTGGGGTTGATCCAAAAGGTTTATTTCCACTCTAGGAGGGGAAATTTTGCTGCCGTACACTTCAGGCAGGAAATCACATCCTTGGATCCTTCTTATAGTTTTTAAATCCTGGGGTTCTAAGCCCCTTTTTTTGGAACCCCGAACTATTCTTCTTCTTCCATCCTTTGCGAGGTTCTGTCTAAAGCCCAAGATGTTCATAACAATATCTTGCCTTTCAGATAGTGTCTTCTAGGGTCTTTGGCTCGTCAATCTCAATTCTATTATGATAATCCTTAGGTACCCCACTGATAAATCATTGCACCTTTGCCTTTTCCTCTTTTATGTAGGGTACATACCTGAGCAACTCAAGGAATCTACTGACATATTCCTCTATGGTGAGTTGCCGCGGTTTGAGTTCATAGAACTCTTTAGTCTTCTTGTCGAAATATTTTTCCAACAGATACTTCTTCCTAAAGTATTTCTAAAACCGTTCCCAATATAGGTCCTATTCATGAATCCCTTTCACATTCTTAAGGTCTTCCCACCAAATGGAAGCCTTTCCATTTAGGTTGAAAGTGGCTACTCGGGCCTTCAAGTTTTCAGAAGAGTCATGGAATCTGAAATATTTATTTAATCCAAGCAGCCAGGCCTCCGCCTCCTCTGCTTTCTTAATCTCGTCGTCGAAAGAGGGTGGTTTTGCCTTCCTGAATTATTCGAAATTATGACTTCTGGAATGCTTTCGTTTCTTTCATTTTCTTTGAGAATGTGAATTGATTCTACTACTAGAAGATCCATATGAGTCATCAGTTTCCTTTCCATAGGATTCGTCCGACACTTGTCCCCTATCTCCAAGTTGGACCTTTCTTGAGATACTCCTCCTAGTGCGACCACTTAAAGGGCCATGTCTTCGTACCTTAGGTGGACTTCGACTCCTCCTTGTCTGTCGTTGATCCACATGACTGGTGTCAGGTCCATGCTGCAGTTGTCTTTGTATGTCAGATAAACTCTATAGCAAGACTGCATTAATTTCCATTTGCTTCTCTTGCTCTTTTATCAATCTCTCATTGTCGGCCTTGCATCTCTGTAACTCGGCCATGAGACTCCTCATAGTCTCAGCCATGTCCGGAGAGGTCTCTATCGCCCTCCTCTCATCAGACTCTTCATCTCTATTGTGGGAGCCATCCCCCACTTCGTGGCACATCACCATTCTATATGATTTCAGTTTCCCGTGGTTGATTGACCTCTTGATAGAATCAAACAAAACACTTTTTGTTAGCTAACATTATATTAGTTCATAACCAACACATAATTCACATTTCTTAAATACATACACACACAATAGTAAGCTGTCATTCTTTTATATACTAAGGGCTTAACTAGATTTTTTAAGAAGGGAGTAAGGTAGGATATCGCCCTTTAAACCCCCTAATGTGGTCTTTACACAACTCGTCCATGAGCCCAAACAGGCCAAGTGTTGTAACCATGCTATGATACCAATTTGTAACACACCCACCCTTATGAAGGAGCTACTATCATGTAAAACCTCTAAATTTTTGTCTTCTATTCTCCCGCGAGAACAAGCACCAGGTGCAATCCCCCTCCACATGACTTCTACCTATGACCACAAGCCCAACGAAAAGGTGCATCATGAAATCGCGTATTGGGTCCTTACATGTGAATCACCTCGACTCTCCCGATCTTTGATCTCCTGACAGGGGCCTAACACTTGCTAGCTCATCCTTCATATGACCACCAATTGTGACTCGGGGTTCAACCTCAAGTACTTATTGGGACTTTGGGTTTCGTGAAATTGGAGGATCACTCACCTCCCTTCTCCCAATGTCCAAAATGTCGATATCTCTTCTCCACAGATCAACATTCTTGATGCTTCCACGATCCCACGCTCCAGATCACGTCGGGATTTTGCATATCGAAACTCCTGATGTGATTCACCTCCCATCTCCTAATATCCTGAAATACCGATATTTTGGAGCACCAGATCGACAACTCACATTCCTCTGAATCTGACTACCACTATCAAATCATGAACTCAGGCCTTGGAAGTTCTCACGTTTCTCCCCTTTGATATTTCTCTCCTGTGAGTCAGCGAAATGTTGAACCCTCGCCACATGTCCCCTTTCGATGGACGGTTCTAATTAACTTAGAAACTTCGAGACTTCGCAAAATTCCATTCTCCTATGCACTTTCAAAGGGTTAGACCTCGTGCACTTTCCTCTAGATCTCATGGCTATGGTCCTTCGTGCATAACTTTGACGAATGAGATTTTTTCTCTCCCTGTGTGCAGACTTCGAACTCACAGATACAATGGTCAAGGTGGGTCCTCAAGGATCCATAGATCAATGGTCCACGTTACTTCCCGACTTCGGGTTTCAGAGGTGTTGGTTGCGCCAACCCATGATCTTCCCAATACACGAACTTAGAACTCATGGATCTGAGGGCTAGAGGGGTTAAATCCCGTGCTCTTTCCCATAGCCAATGACCAAGAAAGCTCTTGGCTCCTTCCAGATGGATCTATTCCTTTCGTCCTTCGGACAAGGAAAACTTTTCCCTTTCGCTATTTTCATATCACTATTTTCCTAAGTTCTCACCCCGAATGGGTTAGGGACTAGGGTCTGGAAACTCTCACGACACGGGGGTCAGGGGAGAGTATTCTCTTTAGACCGGTGGTTTAAGGTCTACACGACATTTCCTATCTCGACCATTTTATGACTTATGCCCGGAAAGCCCTCCGGAGTGAAGCTATGCATACAGTTTATTAGTGTGAAGTATGAGTTTCCAAGGAGATGGAAGCATACACATAACATATCCATTTCACACAGAGATGTTCACACACACACACACATATATATATATATAGATGTGTAAAAACCAAGAAATCAGTGTAAAAACCAAGAAATCATTCATCATTCTAAACTCAACAATTAAGGCCAAGAAGGACTTATCAAAATCAGATAACGTGAAGTGACTACTGGAAGGGGTGCATGTTTCCACCCAACCGTAGGCTCAGTCACTCTAAACGGATTTACCACTAGCCACCCCCGAGCTAGACCACGAGGCTCTGCAACACAACCTTTTCTTCTCGCTTAGTCACAATAGGGATAGAGGTTACCCTCCTCCTCCTGTAGGATCCTGGCGATGGTTTACATGATACCAAGCAAGGAGG
The DNA here is from genome assembly GCA_900067695.1 of Picea abies. Lineage (NCBI taxonomy): Eukaryota > Viridiplantae > Streptophyta > Pinopsida > Pinales > Pinaceae > Picea > Picea abies. The sequence continues at coordinate 4,801 of CBVK0101108769.1, read as the reverse complement.
ACTAGGCTCGTTTATCAGCTTGTATCATAACCTTCTCTGCCATTTCCTTTGTCCAGAATTCTTAGTTTTTCAATTGTTCCTTGAATCCTCGAGAGTCTCTTTCCATCTCTGCACTCTTCGTAGGCGCGTTCTTTCCTCCCCCCACCATACCTTCCCTTCTCGCCTCTTTCAGCAGGGTTGCGTGTGGCTTGAATTCTCAGTCAGCAATCAAGTCCGAAAGTATTACAGATGAGTGCTTACACACCTGATCCCTCATTAACTTTTGAGGAGGTCTTCCCACCCACCAGCCTGATTGTAATTCATTTCTGGGTCAGAGGATGGTTCTGGTCCTGAGCAATTAAATCTAGTAAGCATTGGTTTGGTGAAGGTTAACACAATTATTCATGGTCCCCTTCACCCTCTCTTCATACAACATTCGAGGTCTTTATAAGTACACCCCCCTTCCATTATTCATGCAACACTTGTCCATTTTCTTAGTAAATAATTAGGTTCACATTTGTTTACCTTTCAAACAAAGGCCCATCGAATCAATATTCCCACATATAAAGTTTTCCATAGTCTTTTGGCCATTTATAGTTATATTTACAAACTAGGGGAAACAGGGTGCCACACATCTATCACTGGGTTCTCATGTTCAAATGAAAACATGATTACAAAGTTCTGTTGCAAATCTGTCCAATTTACAGTTTCTCTGTGCATTTTCAGTTTTGTATACCAATTTATTGGTATGGCTTCTATGCCTTCTAATGTATGGATGAAGTGATGTGGCTATTCCTCTGGTGGTATCAAACTCCATTTGGTTATGCATCTGACTGTTCTCTTGAATCTTCTCATCCATCATATTTTTTCATATGTTTATTCTCTTGTTCTTCGCCAAATATGATGTGCAATAATCTTTTACATTGATACCAATCATAGATATTTTATTTGTGAGTACCCCACCAACGTGCAGGTGTTTATTTCAAGGAAATGTATAAAACTAATAACCTTTGACTTTCCAGGACTTCTAACTCGAACTTTGTTAAAAATTATTCCAAATTATTTTGACCATAAAAACTTGGAGGTTCTCTTACCTCTGTGGCAACCCATCTTAGTGTTAATATTATGGTAGCTGCGGGAGGTATTTACCCCCACATGTGAACCTGACAAGAATAGAAGACTCCAAAAAGCAAGAGAAACCCCAATGAGTTGGCTAATAACCCTAGAATCCTTGTCGAATCAAGAAGATAATTTATATTAGGCTATTAGCCTCCAAGAGAAGAAGTCGGCCAGAAATTATAATAATATACTGAACAGACACTTATCCAGAAGGAGAAGTTGGCCCCAACAAAATGGCAGGATTGCTATAAATACAGGGCGCCAGTTCTCATTTGTAGCATCTCAGCAGTTGTAGACAGAGCCAGTTCTGTGCAGCAGTTTCCCAGTTGGTGTGCACTGCAGTTGCAGTCTGGTGCGTAGGTTTGGAGGAGGGTTGCAGGTGCAACTGCAGCAGTAGCTAGTTTCAGTATTGGATTGGATTTCTCTTGGCTAGGGTTTGGGACTATCTAATCAGTCTGTTGTGTTGCGCTATCCTTGGGGAGATATGCACTGCTCTTTGTTTGGCTATCTAGCCTAGGGTTTGCTTCGGGAGGAATTCTCAGTCAAGGTTAAGGTGCTCGGAGGGAGGCTTCGGCCTATGGTTGGGTGATGAAGGTATCGTCAATGGTAAAATGATCACACCATCTTCTATATTCTAACAATTTATGGGACCACACCCCTTGAGTTAGCTTAAAACGCTGGAAGGAAACATAGCCACTAGATATTGAGCTCGTTGAGGAACTGTCGCTAGGGTTACTAGCAGGAGCAGCTTCCAAAAGCACTGCAGCTAGGGTTAAGCAGTTGTAGAAACCCTAAACCTCTTGTTGAGGCACCTTAAGTGACGAGATTGACCTAATCTCTGGATAGATCAGTGCGCTCTATCCTAACGCATCTTTTGGTACACTCAGAAGGCCAAGACGTGAAGTTTGGATTTTCGATCAAATCTAGGGTTTGACCAAGTCAAGCAAGCCATGATGAACTCTACGAATTCTGAGAACAAGATAGATGGAGCCTCTAACTTCAGAGCATGGAAGAAAAGGATTGACCTCATCCTTGCTAAGAATAAAGTGTTGGATATTGTGAAAGGAACGATCGTGAAGCCAGAATTTGAAGAAGGAGAAGAGAAGGAACCACAGAACGTTGTAGCTATGGAGAAGTTCAAATACGTTGACATCAATGCCATGAGTATCATAGTGGATTCCATAAAATACCACTTGATACCCTACATCTCTCATCTTGTCTCATCGAAGAAGATGTACGATGCCCTAACAAATCTCTTCTCAATAAAAAACATTGGACAAGTTATGAGTCTGAAGAATGAGCTCTGTGACATGAAGATGAATAATGACGACAACATAACATCATACTTTGTAAGGATCTCCTAGCTAAGAGATCAACTACAAGCTATTGAAGAGATCACTTCAGAAAAGGAATTGGTGAACATAGTACTCAATGGTCTTCCCAAAACATGGGATGCATTTGCTGCAAGCATGAACACAAGGAAGGAGTACCCGACATTTGAAGAACTTTGGACTTGTTGTGCTCAAGAAGAATCAAGGATCAATGCAAAAGAGAAACCTCAAAATAAGTACGATGATCAAGCCTTCACAGCAAGATTCAAGAACTTCAGGGACAAAAGAAAGTTTGATTCAAGAAGGAAGCCAAAACAAAGAAAAGACATTTCATAAATACAGTGCTTCAACTGTCAAAAGTATGGTCACTACAGGAACCAGTGTCTCGAGCTAAAGAAAAGGAAAGAGAAGCATGAAGCATCCGTTGCCAAAGAAAAGGAACCTACAAAGAAGACTAAGCAGGATGGAAGAGACTTCTTCTACTAAAAGTTAAACAACACTATTCTTATTTTCTGTACATATCTTGCTTGCATCGTCTTTGTACATATCTTGTATATCTATATCTTGGAAAATAATGTGTTCCAAGAAGAACTATACCTATGGAAGAACAACAAGATAAGAATGAATATCATTAGATAATACATATGAAGGGATGAAATATATCATGTGAAATCTATTACAAGATAAGTCGAAATCAAAATCGATCTTGAAGAGACTTAGAAGTCAAACATCAAGAGGAATTGGAGAAAAACTTATGACGACAACTAAGATGGAAGCGTGGACTCTATTATATATTGTAGAAGACAATAATGACGAAGACGAAAGCATGGACTCAATCAGACGAAGGGAGTAGATTATATGCACTCTTACATGAAGCAAGGATTAGGAGGGAGCTAATCCTATGATCCATTGAAGATGATGAAATGTATATATCCATGGTAGCAGTCATGAAAGATAGTACGCGCTTAGTTCAGCCGCAGAAGAAGACTTCCTCAGAAGCCTTAAAGTATTCCTGGTTGTCCATCCAGATCTATGATCCTATGATGAAGGTAAGAAGTGGAATCTCTAGGGCATGGAATCTATAAGAAACTCCATGGATCCAAAAGTAAAAGAAAAACATGAAGATTCCAAGAAAGAAACAGAAACCAGAACAACCAGTCATTATATCAAGAATCACAAGATTACCAATCCTGACATGAAAGCAATCAAGCAGAAGAACTGAAAGTTGTGATGAAGAACAATGTATGGAAGACTTATGAATGAAAGAATTGCAAGATCCAGGACCAGAGGTTCTCCTAGATGGAGGGAGAAGACTATGACGATTGATTGGTCCAGTACACCAGACATATCACTGCATGAGTCATTATATTATCCGCAACATCCATGAGTCAGAATTCTACATCAGACGAATGCAAAGAATGTTCTCCAGAGAAATTGAATAAAGAGCGTATGAAGAGAAATCTCAAGACTTTGAGGCATACTAGAAAGAGACTCATGTATGCAGAAAACAATATGATGGAGAACCTCCAGTGCACAGCAGAAGCGTGGTGAAGATTTCCTATAACATCAAGATGACTAATCAGAAGATTAGATCTCATGATGACAGAAGAAGTACCACATGAATATGTTCCAGTTCTCCAACTATGATATACTCTACTATTCAGATCTACATGAAGCCTTCACAGTGTTCCAGACTACAATACAAGCATTACATTATCTGTGATGAAGTCCAGAAAGGAGAAAGTGATTCTCCAATACATATCTCCACAGATGAGCAGATAAACATACATTTTGGTAAAGCCTCTATTCAAGATGAAAGAACTTGCATACTCAAGCCATAGCTCATGGAAATAACTCTCTTAGCTGGAAGGGAAGACTCTCCAAACTAGAAGAAGGTATGCAAACATTTATTTTTGTAATTGAAATAACTCTCCAGTTAGGAGGGATCATTTATCTTTGTAATTGAGAAATAGTCCAGACTGGACAGATGCTTTCCTGTTCGGAAAGTGGATTGAGATTTCTGACGGATAGTGACCTCCCATTGTAGTTAACATGGGAGGCAGACTGATTGTTGATGTATCATAGACAACTACTTCCCATTGTGGTTAACATGGGGAGTGGTCTAGGACAGTCATTCTTCTTGGAAATCACTCTGAGTAGTTGTCAAGTAGAATGGTTCGCCTCGTCGGGCAGTCATTGTTTCGAAGTTCACAGTTGTGAGAAGTTTCAAAGAATCGTCCGTTTTGGAGGTTGATGCAGGACAAGCATTCCTCGAGGGTTATACATTCTCTCCAGGTTACACTTTAGTGTCGAAGGAATGGACCAGAGTGGGGAATGGTCCGGACAGTTATTCCTCGAGGGTAGACTCATTC
>CBVK0101108765.1:0-13644 GCA_900067695.1 Picea abies | reverse complement strand
TCTATTCTTTTCTGAATATCGGTTTGCAGTAGATATTGTACAAGGTTAGAATTTACAGCTCCTGCCAAAATGTACTCATGAACATGCTATCTCGGTCACTGACAATGGTCTTTGGCAAGCCGTGCAACCTGAAGATCTCCCTAAAAAATAGTTTGGCCACCTGTGTTGCACTGAAGTCTATAGCTATGGAGAAGAAGTGCGCAAACTTTATCAGCCTGTCCACCACTACAAAAATGTAGTCCTTCCCTTGCATCCTTGGCAACCCAGTGATGAAATCCATGGATATGATTTCCCATTTGTGCTCTGGAATGGGTAAGGGTTGCAGTAGTCCTGTTAGGTGAGTGTGCTCATCCTTTTTCTCCTGGCATGTAGTACACTCCTTGACATGCTTGAGTACGTCCTCCTTGAGGCCTTTCCACGAGAACCTCTCCCTCACCTGCCTGTATGTCTTGCTAATCCCTTGGTGTCCTGCCATTGGTGAGTCATGACATGTCTGCAACACTTTTCCCTTGAAGGCCGATCCTAGAAGCAAGAAGATTAATCCCTTGTAATAGATGAGTTCTTTTATAATCCTGAATTTATCATCTTGTGCCTATCCATCCAATATCTAACAATTAAACTGATCTTTTGCATACTCCATCACCAAGTGGTCCTTCCAGTGAACCGATACACCTGTCATGGAAAAAATAGATGGTCTCCTAGACAGTGCATCAACCACCACGTTGTTCTTTCCTTTGACAAACTCAATGTCAAAGTCATAGGCCTATATTTTGCTTACCCATTTTTTCTTCCTTTCATTTAAGTCCTTTTGCTCCAATAGGTATTTAAGACTATTATGATCTGATTTGACCACAAATCGTGTACCTACCAGATATTGCCAAAACTTGGTTAGTGCATGCATGATAGCCAACATTTCTTTTTCATAAATGTTGTAGAGTAGCTTAGGACCCCTGAGTTTTCGGCTCTCATAGGCAAGAGGGTGCCTATTCTACATAAGTATGACCCCTATACCTTCTCTTGAAGCATCACACTCCAACATGAAAGGCTGACTGAAATCTAGAAGGGCTAGGACTGGACACATGCTCATCACCTTTTTCATCTTATCCATCGTATTTTGAGCTTCCTCACTCCATTTGAAGGCTCCCTTCTTAGTCAAATCGGTCAAGGGTGCACACAGCTAGGAAAACCCATTGACAAATTTCTTGTAGTACGTGCACATGCCTAGAAACCCCCTTGAATCTGTGTGTGTTTTAGGAGTAGGGCACTCCATAATGGATTTTATTTTCTCCTGATGCACCTGTACCCGCTTTGCTCCAATGATGTGTCCTAAGTAAAGTACTTTTGTCATCCCAAACTCACATTTGGACTCCTTGGCGTACAGTGACTATTCCTCCATGATAGACAAAATTTGATCCACATGCTGAAGGTGTTCCTCCCACATCTTGTTGTAAATGAGCAAGTCATCAAAAAATACTAACAAGTGTTTCCTTAGCTATTTGTTGAACACATGGTTCATCCAATATTGGAACGTGGCTAGGGCATTGGTTAACCAAAAGGGCATCACTAGGAACTCATAATGGTCGTAATGACACCTGAAAGTTGTTTTTGAGATGTCTTCTTCCCTCATCTTTATCTGATGGTAGCCAGAACGTAGGTCAATCTTTGTGAAATAGATAGCTCCATGCAATTCGTCTGGCAACTCATAAATATTAGGTATAGGGTGCCTATTTTTAATTGTATTTTTATTCAAAGCCCGGAAGTCAATGCACATTCGCATAGTTCCATCTTTCTTTTTCACCAGCACTAATGAAGAAGCAAAGGGACTAGAGCTTGGCCTGATGTGCCCCATGCCAAAAGTTCTATGATGGATTTTTCTATCTCGTACTTGTACTTCTTCGGATGCTTGTATGGTGTGGTGATGACTGGTCTATCCCCCATCTCTAGCTCAATGATATGCTCAAATCCTTTGTTTGGTGGTATTCCTAGAGGTATCGGCCCAAAAAACTTACTGTGTTTATCAATGATATCTTGTACCTCTGGAGTGTAGTGAACCTTACCCTGCTCATCCACACATGATGAAATCCTACATTCAGTTGCATACATGATCTCTTCTCTCCTAAAGATGGCTTCCATCCTCTTAGCCGTGACTACCTTGGCAGAATTGCCTGTCATGCCTCAGAGCACTATCTTTCGTCCACCCTCCTCTATAAAAGACATCTCCATGGTCTTGTAGTTGGTGGTGATAGGTCCTAATGTGCTGAGCCACTGAACTCCAAGGATTATGTTAGTGTCTGGTAGATCCATCACATAGACATCCTGTACCAACTCATGCCTACCCAATGTAAGCTTCATACCTGGAATGTACCTGTTACAAGGCATAGTGCTTCCACCTGCTACCTCCACCTTGAACCCTTCAAACTCCATTGTAGGTATATGCCTTCTCTTTAACAATGTTTCATCAATGAAGTTTTGAGATTCTCCCCCATCAATCAATACTGATACTTTCTGCCCCTGCAAGACTCCTCCCATCCTGAAAGTGTTAAATTTGGGAACCCCACTGATAGATGCTAAGGTGGCATTTCCTTCAACTGTATTGTTTTGTTCTGTGACCTCCTCCTCTGCTATCTCTGTGGTTTTGGCCTCTATGTTCTATATTTGGCCGCAATCTTCATCCTCCTCATTGTCTGAGGTCACTTCTATGTAGTGTACCTGGCCATAACCCATGCACTTGTGTGATGGGTTCCATGGTTCTTTGCATGTGAAGCAGAGTTGCTTCCTCCTAAGTTCCCTCCTGGTGTTTTCATCCATTCTGCCACAGCCCCTGTCAAACCCCCTCAGGTCATGTCTTCCCTGATTTATTGGTGGTCTATGATCTCTTCCTCCGGTGTTAAGAGGTGGTCTAGGCATAAATTTCGGCCTAAAAGATGGTCCTAGGTCCCTCATCCTCCAAATAACATCCTGTAGGTTGGTAGGCTTAAAATCCTTTACCCAACCCTTAAAGGGTTCCATCAACCCTTCGATGAAGAGCATCATGAGTCTGGTTGGTGATATATCTTACACCATCACTACCAACCTTTGAAATTATTCAATATATGCCTCAGCCATACCTGTTTGCTTGAGCTGTATGAGCTCCCAGAAGTGTAGCTCAGGATCCCCTTGATCAAATCTATCAATGAGCCTCTGAGTGAATTCTGTGTAGGACACTATTTGATTGTGGCCTAGTGTGGTGAGTCCATGATACCACCAATCATGAGTCTTTCCATCCAAGTACATAGTGGCAAACTTGATGGCTTCCATCTCCCTCATGGGATTAAGCTACAGATAGGTATCCAACTTTTGCACCCATGCGTGCGCTGTCATCTTGGTCGTACCATCAAAATATGGGATTTCCATCTTCCCTGCTCTTCGTTCAAACTCACAGCTGCTCTTGTGGCTCGACCTGGGCTTGTTTCTGAACTTGATTTGGTAGTATTGATCTAGGGACATCTGCCTTTGAATCAACATATCCAAGCCATAGTACTCCTTAGTGCATTGTGCCATCTTCTCAACAAAGTCATCCACCTGTTCCCGTTGAACCTGTTAATCTGTGAATGTGGGCAAGTATGGTCTAGGGTTAGCCCTGCTACCCATTTGTCCATATGATGTGCCTCCTCCCTAGCTTCCCTCGGATTTGGGATTTTTCTCCAGATTATATCTAATTTCACCATGGGATCCACCAGATCCACCAACCACTTTATTTCCATACGTCTCAGGGTCTTTCCCCTGATGAGTCATTTTCATCAATAGCTATGTTATTCGGTTCTGGTTCTCATCAATCTTCCTCAGATTCCCATCTACCTTTTTCAAGGTCTTAGTGATTTCAGCCTGTCCTCTGTAGTTTGTCTCCTTGCTTTCCTGTAAATGGTGGACCAAGTTACCTTCTGTGTTGTTTAAGGTTTCCTGGAATTTGTCAAATTTGGTTGCCAAGAAAGCCAAGCCCTGTGGCTCATGGTCATCTCCCGAACCCTCCATTTCAGCCTCTGTTTCACTAGTCCGTTTCTTCCTTCTACCCATAAAGATACCAATATTCCTCTGCATGTGCTAATTCTCACAGGTGTGGAGGATCAAAGCTCTGATACCACTGTAATGGTCCCAAGCCAATTTTTTTCTTGAAATCATTAACTAACCACTGAATTGATTATTATTTGTTGTGTATGCAGGTTGGCCATGAACATTTCGGCCTTAGGGTTTATTCAGTTATTCAACCACAGTTTTATACAAGCATCATTGTAATCATATGAAGATCATCAACATTACACACGATAGGAACCACAAGCAAATAGATGAACTTTATTATAAGAAAGCAAGCATCTAATACAATAGAGAAGTAGATATGAAGTAGATGGTTTCAAGACAATAATGGAGCTGCATACAAAATTCCCCCCTAAGAGAAGTCTCAAGGTCAGATCTAGCCTATAGCCTTCTAGATATGAGAAAGATTGAATCACCAAGTTGTACCCTTCCTCCTGAAATCGTCCCAACCTGCAGTAGATGGTAGGGACATGATAACTCATCCAAGAAACCCTCAAACTGATGAGCAAGGGCTTGCAAGCCAAACCCTGATGCTGGAAACCCCTCAAGCTTCTTCCCCTAGCTAGATCGAACTCTTCTTCAACATATGGTGCACCCCTGCAAGAAAACCCTAGCTGGTACGACCCTGTTGATCCAACTGGTATGACCTTGCTAATCCTCTTGGATAGATGATAGCTGTAGAATGGTGTGGGTGGAGTGTTTTATCCCTGAGACTAAGCTTGGAGCTAGGTGAGTGGAATCTTTCAGCACTAATCTGTTCACTAGGGTTTGTAATATCAAAACCCTCAAAACTGTATGCTCAAGAGCATCAACAAGCAAAATACTAAAATCCAGAATGAGTGAGAGGTGTGCCCTAGCCTTCTCTTTATACTTTTCTTCTATTTCCCTGTTGAGTTAAGTTAACCCTTAGGGTTAACTCCTAACTCAACCTCCAGTGCTTCTATTCCTTCCTTGAGTTATCTTGTAACTCTTTTTACCTTTTTATTAAGTCAACTTAAGAATATAACCTTAGTTTGGTTGACTTTTCCCCTTAGTGTGAGACTATGGCCTAGTGGGGATGCCTAGGCCACTAAGTCTTCTTAAACCTCTTCATCAAGAGGTGGGGTACATTATAGGGATTCGGTTGCAAGAAAAAACATGAAAGGCACCTTTGAGGAGCAGACCGACACCTGATGTTGGGGATTCAACTTCAAGCAAGAACATGAAAGGAACTAGCGAGGAGCAGATTGACGCCTGATGTTGGGGATTCAGCTGGAATAAATAACGTGAAAGGAAGTTGCACCTGACTAGAAAATGGTTGAGAAGGTGAACAAGTAAAGAAGAAGGCACAAGGAGCAGACCGACCCTTGATTTTGGGGATTTAACTGCAAGCAAGAACATGAAAGGAAGTTGTGCCTGACTAGAAAATGGTTGAGCAGGTGAGCAGGTAAAGAATAAATATGAGGGTGGTTGTGTGTCCTTACACGAATCTTGCATGGTGCTCAACCTTTGCGCTGGAAATATAACCTCACTCAAGACCCTAAGTGAAGAAAGGGAGTGAAGAGAGTAAACATTAAATGTTAATGAACTAATGCTATCTCTGGAGATAGTATTAGTTCACCTCAAGAGATGCACACCTTCATGTACCTTCATGTAGTCATCATTTCTTAAGTTTCAAACTAAAGACTTTGCATATCTTTTGTATTCTGACTATGCCTCGAGAAAATTAAGATGCCAAACTGAAAAGTTAAGATAAAAAAGAAAATGTGAGATAAGAAATTGCACGGATTGATTAAAACTTTGATTAAAATCTTGTGTTTGCATTGGTTTTGATGCAGAGACTAATATAACGACGTGAACTAATTACTAATACTCCCTAACCCGAAGGAAAGAGACTAATAAAACTATAATTCAATTTAAATTCTATTGAAATGAAATATAATCCAAAAATAAATACTATATTATATTATGATATATTATTTGCCTCAAGTAAGAATTATTTCCTAAGTAAACTAAAATTACCACATATTGTTTGGCCTATGGACGGTTTTCCCGTTGGAAAGGAAGTTTGGAAGCCCATTGAAGTTAATCAAATGTGCTATGCCCAAGAATATGCGATGATATAAAAAGATGCGCAAACTATATATTATAAATATCAAATGTGTAGATAATTACAGAAAACAACAAAAACAAAATTGGTGCACTATATATTGATAACACAAAAAGCCAATTCTATATTAAAAAAGTACTTTTGTTTTAGGGATAGAACTTGAAGCCAATTCTATATTAAAAATGTATTTTTGTTTCATGGACCAAACTTGTATGATGCTTTGTCTTAGAATTTGTCCTAAAATCTACCTCAAAGAGAGACTTGTGTAGAATTTAGTTAAAGAATCATTAATTTAATATATATATATATCAAAGTGCAATCGTCATGATGTATTATTGGCCAAGTTGCATGACTATAGCTCATCTCCGATTATTGGCCAAGTTGCATGACTATAGTTCATGTCCAATAAATATTAAAAGAGATTTTTGTAGAATTTAATTAAAGAAGTAATAATTTAAAAAATCAATAAATAAAAATAAAACAAGGAACAACGGTCACGATGTACTATTGGTTGCATGGCTATAGCTCTTGTCCAATAAATAGTCACATGCCTATCCATCCATCCAAAGGTGGTGGATGCTCGTGAAGGCAAGTGCTACACGGAGGATTAAAAGGAAAGGGTTTGATTGCAATCCTATGATAACGTGATATATATAAAGTCTAGTAAAATTTAGTAACGTGATATATATAAAGTCTATGATAATAAAATAACTATGTTTCTATATATATTTCACTCAATTTTTGAAAATTGCATTGTAGTTTCATAATGGCGAGACTCATTCGCTTCACAGATTACAAAGTTAATCAATACAAACAAAGAATAAGAATGATAAGATCGTACCCCAACATATCTACACTGATGCATGACATGGATGTTGTTTCCATTAGTTTTCCTTTTGTTTTGGAGAAAGATCGTGGGTACAATTTAATTAATTTTTTTTTCTAAGTTACATTTTGGTGGATAATGTTGAAATTCATTGTAACAATATACTTGTTAAGAGTTTAATATATCATTTACAAGAATTGAATTTAGGTGGGAGGATAACAATTGTTTCCCTCAAAAATAAGGAAACAAGTTAACTGTCCAAGACTCAAAAACATTTGATAAAATTTAAAGTCTTACGAATAGGTTATTTCAAATGGAGTAGTTTTCCTTAAATATTAATGATAAATTGACTCTCATTTACATATAGCAATCACTGATAATGATCTTAATTAACCATTAAATTATAATATAATTTTCCACCTTCAATAAATAAATAAATAAATAACAATAAAATAAAGGTTAGATAAATAAATAAAGTTAAATAAAAAAATAAAAAAAATCTTAGACTAAACAAAACTTATACATATTTCAATTAGTTTATGTAAATATGTATATGTATTGTATATGCATCCCTTCACTAATAGCCATGTTACATCCTTACTCATGTTACAAAGTCTTAAGGTTGAAGATATACTTTAAATTGTGGTTTATTCTTTATGAGGTGGAGGATATGTTTCATAATTAAACTATAGTTATAGTGATAGTCAATAAGTTTGACTTTTTCAAATTCTTATGATTAAAAAAAATTAATTATAAAAATTGTTTACTCAATTATTTTCTATATAAATATATGCAACTTACTTTATACTTTCTATAATATATATTTTGTACCTTTTATAAGAATTGTTAAATAAAAATATATAATATAATTGGAAAAGAAAATGAAAGACAACTATTTTACAAGTGGTAAACCCTGCCAACTTTACTTATTAAAAGGTATAATTAATAAAAAGCACTTATTGTTGCATATTAAGAGGTATAATTAAAAAGATTTGTCTATCAACACACATGCCTCACTAAAAATATTTAGCAATATAATTTTTTTAATAAAAAAATAGTAAGTTAAAAACTTGTTATACTAAAATTTTAAAACAAATATGTCTTAATAATAATAATAATAATAATCTATTTTTAAGGTTATGACCAAGCCAGACATCAAATTGGTGTATGAGATCCCCTCCACCCAACGATTTGACTAGCAAAGTCTATGGAGGTATTGTAATGCCTCTGCACTTAAGTCAGCGAGTTGAGTGTGTGTGACCCTCCACCACAGTCTTAGACAGACAATCCATGATGGAGAGTGCACAGTTCAAACAAAGGACTTGATATATGATGGATTTGGGGTTCCTTGGGCGCACGTCGTGCCAAGGAAAGACTCCACAATTAGTTGCTTGAAAAAGATGAAACAAAAGGTGGATGTCCCATGGAAGCTTGGCGTCCAACCGAAGAGGCAGGTTGGCCAAGCAAAGAAGAGTGCCAAATACATGTGACGAACGCTTCATCAAGTGATTGGTTGAACGGATGAACAAGGGCACAAGTTGGGCGCACATAACCAAAAGGTGATGAGTCGGTTGGGTTAGAGTGCGCACTTGGAAGAGGTGTGCATTCTTTGCTGATTCAGTCTGAAAACAAAGAGTGCATCGGTTGGAAAGAGTCACGTCGGCTAGAACATATGTTCCCCTTGATCAAGGGAGCACTCTATTATATATTGGCAAGGTGAAACAAAACAAAGGCAAACAAGTTGGAGTTGAAGACACTTCTTCATAATCGCAGATTGAGGAGTCTGAGGCAACGACCTAGGAGGGAGGGAAAGCTCCCCCCAAAGAGCCAGGTAGACCCTCAAGGGTAACTTGAGCTCCCTTGGGGAGGAAGAACTACAGGTTTGGGCAAGTCTTTCTCAAAGGAAGTTGGTGGACAAATTGAACTATGGAGATGAAGGAAGGGTCGCTTCAATCTAAGGAAAAGATGCAGGCTTTACAAAGATGAAGCGTGATGAAGTTTTGTTCAAACTGAGGCAACAAAGGAAGGGTTCCCAAGGGCAGCTTGTTGAAGTAAATTTGTGATGCTTTCACAACAGGTTCTTTTAATGAGCAAAAGATCGTTGTAACTCTTTCTTTGTGTGTGGTGCGAGTTGAGCTCAACACACTGTTGTTTTGTATTAAGATTTTGGGTGTTAGGTAGGTTTGGCTGCCCACTTGCACATTCATTTGTTATATTATGGATGCATGATGTTATTTACTTGTTATTTTTCTAAGTATAATAAGCGTACACATACTAGTTAACTAATAAAAGAAATGAAGTTACGTAAGGTGTAGTATAGGTTAAGTAATATGATATGGTTTTACCATCAAATGAAAGAAGTCGGTGTTGCACAAGAGCTAGGGGACGTTGGGTGTTTCCTCCACCCAATCGAAGGGTTCACCCAGCCCCATGACAAGTGGTATCAAAGAAGTATTTTTTGCAGACTTAGAGAATATTTGGTGAGCTCTTCATGACTATGACTTCCATGACAAGTGGTATCATAGCTGAATAAAGCACATGACTCATGTAACCGAGTTCAATTTGTTGATAAGTCAATGATTTGGATCACAGTTGTGACTTGAGATGAGAAAATGAAGTTCAGGGTGCAGTGCAGTTAGTGAGCATTATTTCCACCATGAAAACTTTGTATCATGCACAACTAAGACTTGTGCATGGTGCCTTGTTGCGAAGACATTCTAGGTCATGAAGATAACATATGGAGAAGGAGAGTTCAGTTAAATGCATAGTTAGAATCAGAGCGGAGCATGTTTTCCACCATGCCAACGTCGTGTTGTGCACTACTGAATAATTTTAGTTCATTGGGTTGTGAATGCAATTGCAGCTTTCAGATGGAATTTTGTTAAAAACATGTGACTTGAAAATCTATGGGTATAAGCATGGTGCCCCAGTGCGGATGCACTTCAGTGCGGAAAGATAACAGACAAAGAAAATGGGAGATGTGTTTTGTTGGGTTCTGAGAGAAGGTGACTTGAGCGGAATTTTAGTATCGTAGAGTTGATCACAGACTTGTGCAGAACTTCTTGGGTGCACCTCACCAAGATGTCTCTACACCAACCTTCATCGAAATCGTTTGTTTAATCATATTGTAGGAAGGAACATGAAGGTTGGCAGACTTCGTGTGAAGTTGCACTTTTGGCAATGAGACGATTTGACAAATGATGGGAATGAGAACTGGATGTTGGTATGAAGACAACCAACGATGGAGACAGAGATGAAGTGGTGGGTAACAACTGATTTGGGAGCATAGAGAAGTTTGAGGCTCAAAATATTTTGAAGTATGCGAACTTGAACTGTTTCATGAAGCGAATCGGGCGAGTTTGTGCAAGTAGGTGGATGGTGGAGCAACAACTCGTGGGTGGGATCAAAGAGGCCTTCGCGTAGGTCTATTAAGTCTGTTTGGCACAAAACAAACATAAGTTGGACATAACACTTGCAAAAATATTATGAAGTAAGAGTTGGCAAACTTGGTCATAGTTCATGGTAGTGTCGAGGTGCATGAGTGTTGTAGGCACAGTGGTTGACTCGTGAAGTGACTTGATTGTCGCAACAAAGATCCAAATGAACAAGTGTTTTGGTAGAGGCATGATGACTCGTTCCAAGAGGTGAATCAAGGCAACAAGGAGTTGACCAAGGAGGTTGATGACATAAAATTGAGATGTGTCAGAACATAGACTAGGTGGATTGGGTGATGCGGTCCTACTCATGGTATGGGACATGGGATAGGTAGGTTGTTCTTAAGATGATTGTGGATGAAAAAATGACTCAGAGATCCAAGGATCCTTGGTTGGATTTGATAGAGGAGTTGGTTCATATATGTTTTGGCATGGAAGTCCTTAGGTGACTCCTTCCACTTGGATTCGTTTGGACAATACGTTGAGACACCTGTGGAAGCATTTGTGGACTTATGTAGATCATGGGATCACACAGGTAGGAAGAAATGAAGCATGAATCAAGAGTAGTGTGGAACATACTATTGGGAGTGTGAGACTTATGCACTTAGAGCGTTTCACAGATAGGTGACAAAAAAGATGGGATGTTGACCGATGAAGCCGAGATCATACTTGACATGGGAAGACTTGTTAATGTGAACCATGGTGCCATGAAGGGCATGGTTGCAACAGGGCTGAGACAATATTGGGAATCCTGCAATTTGTGGGATGGGTAAAGAAAGTGAATTTGGATGGTCACACAGGTGGTAGATGGGTAAAGAGAGTGAATTTGGTTGTTCGCATGGGTGGTAGACGTGTGGTGATATTCTTGAAGTTTCGAATATCTTGGATGTGAGATAGGTTGAGTGCAATGATGAAGGAAGGGAAAACAACTTTCACAATATATTTGATGAAGGAAGACTTCATTTTGGGGTAACATCATAGCAAGGATGGTGTTGACCCAAAAATATGCTCTGGGCTCAACACGGTGTTTTACACAGTATTTTGCTCCATAAACTTCCCTTGGTGCTATGGTTCCAGTGAAAGACAGTAGCAGGGGTCATAGTTACTATGGCCTATGCCCTTGAAAGAGTATTAGTTGGCTACCTTCAGGGGGTTGTGAACCCTCCCACATCATTTATTCCTCATGTAAATACTTTTCAATTTAGTTTTCATGAGCTAAGCACACAGTTTACAAGAATTTTAACATTGGCCCCCTTCGTCTGTCACTAGGTGGGCCCCTTGGGGATGAGGTCCTTTCGCAAAGGATAAGATGAAAAATGGTCACAATTTAGGAAAAAATATTCTTCCTTGTTGTAGGTATCAGTACAAGATTTCCAACGAGCTATCATGATCCTGATTCTGAGTCCGTATGACCTCGTACGGAGGACGCAAAGTTAGCATCACCCGAATGGCCAAAACCAATAGCTATGACTTCCTAGTTTGATTCTATTCATATTATTGTTTCAAAAGGAAAATAAAACCTAGAAATGGTGTAGGACAATGTGAGACCTTTCTAACGGTATATCCCATGCTTGGTTTTGACCCCCGGTTGGTAAGAATGAGCTTTTGCAAGTTCATGACCAATTTCAGACACCATATTCGTTGCAGTGATTTGGGGTTTAAAAAGTCTTGGTAAAGAGTTTTAAATCAGATATTCAGTGATGTCACATTGTAATAGACTCAAATAAATTTCCATAGGCTCCTTGTTATCCTTATTCCAACCTCGGATGGCCCGATTATATATGTCACAAGTTGGTCCATTATTTCGGGCAAATGGGGACAACCAACTCACATGGAAAAGTTTCATGATAGCTAAAAAATCCATTGATGGCCCCATCACACAAATATATGGCCACCTTATCGAAGTACTTGTCGATACCTTTCCGATGGTACCTCATTTTCCTCTATTGGATATCTTATGGAAATTTGGCACCTTTCGCAAGATTGGGTGTCATGTGGGCCCACCAAGAAGTCAGGGGTTTTAAGCGACCACTATTCCAGGTTGAAATTGAGGGATGAGATGGCATTATTTCATATTTGTGATGTCATATTATTGAAAGGCGCATTGAGACCTTTCCAGCAACGTTCCCTGCGTCCAATTCCGACTATGTCTCACCTGGTAACCTTTTTGGGGCTAAGTCAACAACAGCAAGGTCAAATTCAAAGTCAAAGTCAAACTTTGACTTGCACAGTTTTCAAGGAATATTAAAAAATAATTGGGAAAAATTATAAAAAAATTCAGAATTTTTGTAAAATGGAGGAGAGGACACCTACCCTTCTCATGCAATTTTGGGGAATTTGTTTTTTTTGAAAAAATTAAAAATATACAAAATCTCCCCTCTCCCCTCTCTCAAGACATTTTGGCATTTTGGCCAAGGGGAGAGGGAGATATGCAACATGCTTCAATGGAAGAAGAAGGAGGTATCCTGGCAGCAGGTGCAACTTTGCATTGGGCA
The DNA here is from genome assembly GCA_900067695.1 of Picea abies. Taxonomy (NCBI): domain Eukaryota; kingdom Viridiplantae; phylum Streptophyta; class Pinopsida; order Pinales; family Pinaceae; genus Picea; species Picea abies. The sequence continues at coordinate 729 of CBVK0101108765.1, read as the reverse complement.
GCCAGAAAACACCATGCAACATTCTTCATACTTTGAGCCAGATAAAACCCCGTCAATCCCATTTTAATAGAAAAAAAAGCTTGCTAAGTGTGGTGAAATGTGTGCATAGAAGAGTGTTATTTCTTTCTTTAGGATGATTGTCTTAGTACTGGTTCAGATTTCATGTCATGTTTACTGGTTCATGTTTGTTGGTTGTTGAATTCAATTAGTTTTGTGTGTGCAAAATATTTAAAGGGGAGGGGATTCGAACCCCTCTTGGGTACTAGGCCCAAGCCTCCATGGCCCCTTTAGATAATTAAATTACTGAGTTGGGCTGAAATTGTAGGCCTATGCATGGCCATTTTCAGGCCCTGGGCTTTGAACCCCAACCCCCTCTCTTTTCCTATGCCCTGAAAGACCCATAAATGACCGAGAAATTGAATAGGAAGGGAGGGTCTTTCAACCCATGACCTCCCATTCCTAAACTATGGGAAAAAACCACTTTATCAAAAAAAATTGAAAATAATTATTTGGTGGTGGTTGGCCACCCATCCACCACCACCACCAAGAATTGCTTCACCTTCCCCAACTCGGCCCTCCCCCAAATCTCCACCACTGTAACACCCTCAACCTCCTATCCCCTTTCCCCCATGCCCAAAATCCCTTGCCCTCACCTCTTCCATATCTCGACACCAACCTCTGTGCGTGGGCCCTCCTCTTCCTATTTCCCCCACCCACCAGAACCCTCCC
>CBVK0101108764.1:0-12342 GCA_900067695.1 Picea abies | reverse complement strand
TTTTCTCCCATGAATATTTGAAATGATTGGGACGAAGTCAGGAATGCATCCATGGCATTCAACTCCATAAATTCAACCCAGAATTTCAGTGGCATGTCCCAAAGCGAAAAGGACTCATTATTTCCTTGATAAGCATGCGCTAGTAGGAGGTCTAATTGGGGGTCTTCGAGGAAAACCCATTTCAGCTATAGGTATACAACTAGAGGTATACAGGAAAACCCATTTTAGCTACAGGTATACAGGTCTGTAGCAACCTGTCAATTTTGGTAACTAGCCCAGAATTTTACCCCAACTTCAAAATTTTCCCTGATCAGTCTCCTGACCGGCTCCTTCCCGCGTACCTTCCTGGAGAGATATCTTACTTATCCGGAGTTGGATTTGCGCCAAAAAAAAGGAAGTGTAAAGGTAGCAGACATATCTATAGAATGGGGACAATAAAGAATAGTTTTGTGGTTGTTTGGTACAAGGTAATAGCCTCTCAAGGTTCATGCCCAGGGGGTCCCCTCACCGAAACAAGCCCAAATCGAAGCCATTCTTCAACCAAATCACAGGGAAACTTATAGGAAGAAAAGGGGGGGTATAATCAGGTCTGAAAAGTGCTTGAACAACGAACATTTCCATACTTACAATGACCAAATCCCAAAGGCCCCTTGCCCTCCTAAGCAACTCATTGATATCCCCACACCTTGGGGCTTCATTCCGGTGAATCGGACAGCCATGGATGGCCTAGAATTGTACTAAAACACCTCATCTATAGCTATAAAACATGGAAGCAATAAAAGATCCTTTGGGGTGGCACAAATCCCAAGGCAAATGATGAGGTGGCATATCAATTTTTGTCATTTTATGAAAAATGACTTTTTTTAATATGTAGTCTCACATAAGTTTCTTTTTGGAATGTATACAATGTAGTTAAAGGGTCAAATCAAATCTAATTTGATTCCCTTTTTGGATAAGGTTCACTTTAGGATAAGATCCCTTTTGGATAAGATACCTTTTGGATAGGATTACTTTTTGGTGAAAAGACAAAAGACTTTAGGGTCGGTCCACTTGTGACTTTTCCAAAAGTGACAGGTGTCTTGTGACCTAACCCTAAGACTTCACCTCTCCTTTATAAATAAGAGGGTTGGCACTGTAAAACGAGAGGATAAATATAGTAACAAAGCTCTGCTGAAATTTTCCAAGACTCTTTGTGTGTGTGATACTTGTTAGATTTTAGTTGTTGGATATGTTATTTGTTGGTTAAGGGTTGAGGGGTAGGAGTAAATGCTTGTTATGTTAGCTATCTCCAAGAGGGATTGGTTAGCTAGGTGTTTTTTGTTTCTTCCTTGGTTTTAATGTGCTTGCTTTCATTTTCTAACAGCTTGGTTTAACTTGTTTGATGTGTTTTAGTGCAGATTTTTTGAAGTACTCAGTTATTTTCAGCCTTAGCTAGTGGTTGGGAGTCCTAGGGCCCCTTAGGACAACTCTCAAATAATCCCCTTAGTTGGTTGTTCATAATTGTTTTCTTCCTCCTTTCGTTCATGTACATTTATGCTATATTTTCCTATTATTAAGCTTGTTATCCCAAATAGGAAAATTGGTCATTTTGGCCAATTTCCCCCCACGGGACAACCATCTTAGTTGGTTGATCATACTTGTTTTCTTCCTCTTTTCATTCATGTACATTTATGTTATGTTTTCCTATTATTAACCTTGTTGTCCCAAATAGGAAAATTGGTCATTTTGGTCAATTTCCCCCCACGGGACAACCATCTTAGTTGGTTGTTATATACCTTTTATGTGCAAATTTATGTTACATTTAATTCAGTTTTTCCATACATAAATAATCGCGACAGTAGTTAGGTGGGAAGAGTAGCAGGGAACGTGTCAAAGATAGTTTCAAAGCTTCAAAAGCTTTGTTGGAAGTGGTATCCCACACGAACTCGGACCCTGTCTTGAGCAGTCGCGCAAATCCAAGAGTTAGCTCAGCGTAGTTTGGGATGAAACAACAAAGAAAGTTTGCCTTCCCTTGCAAACTTTGTAACTGGCATAGTGAGGAAGGGGGAGGAAGATTGAGAATGTCCTCAACCTTCAAAGGATCAACCCAGATTCCTTGACGTGAAACAATAAATACTAGAAGTCGGTTGGATTCTACGCAGAAAACACATTTGTGGGGATTCAAGCGTATATGGTAAAACCGACAGCAAAGGAAAATGGCGTGGAGGTGTATAGTATGATCATCCTGATGCATGGAATGAGCAGGTAAGTCATTGAGATAGGGATGCACAATATGCTTGATATTGTGGAAAGCGTAAGACATGGCACGCTGAAAAGTTGCGCTGACATTTTTTAAACCGAATGGAAGTTTCCGGTAAGCAAACGTGCCCCAAGGACAAATAAAGGCCATTTTGTGTTGGTCCTCGGGAACGATATTGATTTGATTATATCCAGAGAAACCATCAATCAGAGAGAATATTTCACTTTCGGTGCAATCGTCGATAATCTGGTCGACGAAGGGGTTAGGAAAGTTGTCTTTAGGACATGCTTTGTTAATATCCCTGTAATCAACACACACGTGAATTGTGCCTTGTTTCTTATCAATCGGGACAAGATTGGAAACCCAGTCAGTGAGAGCCACCAGGTAAATAAAGTCAGCTTTGAGAAGTTTCTCGACTTCGAGCTTAATGGTGGCCGCTTTATGTGGGTGGATCGGACGAAGGCGTTGTCGAACGGGTTTGGCGTCTGGGTATGTTTTAATCTCATGTATCACAATGTCGGGATCAATACCCAACATTTATTCATAGCTCCAGGCGAAGATGTCATGAAATTCTTTGAAAAGAGACTTGTAGGTGACAACTTCATCATGGGAACAGGAAGCTCCAATATGCACATTTTCGACAATTCCAGGTTTTATGGATATGTCGAGGGGGATCGTGGGTGAAATATTGCTTAAGTTCCCTTCGAAAAACACATCGTGTGTGGACTCATGAATGGTGGAAATGACGACAACAGTTGACAGAGTCGAGATCCGTTGGTATCTCTCGATGGTGTTTTGTTCCAGGAAGAGTATGGAACGATGATTTCCATCGTCCCAGGGGGTGTCTTCCATGATAGACATAATCATCTTGTCCATGGGAAAAATGACGCAGAAAGGATTTGTAGATGAATCACCAAGAGAGGGAGTAGAAGAGGTTGTCGATTAAATAGCCTGATTGGCAGATTCGATCAGACTCAAAGGCATTTTGTCTCCATAATAAAGATGATCACCAGGGTCGGGTACCATCCATGGGTCGTGAGACACAGGGGTTCCGTGAATATATGTGGAGATCATGTTGATTGAAGCGACAAATGGATGTGGAACATCGGGTGGTGGGATGGGGAAAGTGACCATTAACGAAGAGTCTTTGAGAAGACCCACACCGACGTTCTCATATTCGGGAGGGGTTTTGGTAATGAACGGTACGTTGCCAGTACACGTATCTGAGTTAAAGAAGGCTAACTGGTCGACAGTAATGACCTTTCCTTGATGAGGGAAACAGATAACACGAAAAAGAGTCAACACAACTACACACATGGAATCAATCCAGCTACGACCAAGTAGAAGGTTTTAATCAAGAGGAGTGTCAAAGACTTCCACTTCGACTTGGACCATTTTGCCTTCTAACGTGATGGAAACCATAAGGCTTGAAACCAGAGCCATTGAAGGCTTGAAACCATAAGGCTTGAAACCAGAGCCATTGAAGGCTTTGAGTGTGTTGTGGGATTCAGTCAAAGGGGGAGAGCCAATGGCTTTCCAACAAGTGATATACATGACACAGGTCGAGGCACCCTCATCAATAACTATTCTACAAATGTTCTTGTTGTAGACAATAACTTGTATTTGGAATGTGAGTTGGGGGGGTAACCTTGGAATGTGATCTTCCAAGTCAAAAATTATTAAATTCATATCCGTGGGGTCGATTCCACCAACAACTTTGAACAGTGCCTTCCGTTGTGTAAGACAACTTTGAAGGACTTCGAGGGATGACATCGCAGATGGTGCTTGGGCCAGATCTTAGACAATGCTGTAGTTCTTGGTATCACAGGCATGAGGATTGAAAGATGATTTTAACACCCTTGGGGGGAGGGCAAAGAACTGTATCGAGGCTTGGTCGTTCGAGATGAAAAGGACTGTTGGTAGGTGGGATCATAGGAGAGGGTTGAACCGACGAAGGTGGTACTGTATCAACCGTCTCTTTGGAAGGAGAATAATCTTTGGCTCAAGTGGTGAGTGCGATGTCATTCTTCTTTGAATCACCAGTACACGTTAATACATAAGACGTATTAGAAGGGGAAGGTTGGTCATGAATGACCAATTGGGCCTGTTGTTGAGAGGGGAAGGGTTGGGACAGTATGGTTGGAGTAGGAGGTTTAGGGGGTCCCTTGAAGGAACTTGTTAACCTCGACATGATGTGGACAATCCTTCGTGTAAAGATCATCACCACAAATAAGACAAGGGTATCGAGGTTTTCACTTATCCCTATCATCAACAGGGGGTGTTTTAGTTTTCTCTGCTTGCGAAGTATTTTTGTCCTCCTTATTCTTACCCTTTCCCTTTCTGGATTTGTTTTTACCGGCGGGGGTAGATTGGACAACATTTACCTCAGAAGTCTTGCCGGTGGGAGGGGTAGGAGACAGAGCATTTTGGACATTAGAAGAAATGGGTTTGGGGGTGTTGCTAGAAGTTTGGACAGAATGAGGTTGGGCATGGAAAGTGCCAATCACACCGTCAACTGCATGAGAAGCAACGGGAGTGGTTGAAGTAGTAGAAGTAGAAGCACAAGGTGCGTCAGGAAGCAGGTCGTAAAGAGTACCCATTTGTGAGTAAACGAGGTCTAGGTATTGGGCATGACTAATTTCCTGTTCTTCGGTGACAACTCCACCCATGGCGATGTCACGGGCGATTTCATTCACAAATGATTTCGTGAACCATTCTGCCAGTAACTGATCAGGAAGTTCGAGTTTGATGAGACGTCGTCTTCGATGCCACTCATGAATGTGATCGGAAATGTGAGTGGCTTTGCTTTTTTTGAAAGAACTCAAGATCTCGGTCCCCGTTTCATAGTGGATTGGTAACTGGTAGTGGGTGAGGAAAGCCATTGCGAGTGTGTTGAAGTCGGTGAAGAAACCTCGTGGTAATTCTATATACCACTTCACGGTGCATCTTGTAAGGGTTCATTGAAAAAGGCGTAAATGAATAGAGTCATCCATCAAGGAGTTGGACGAGCACCAAAGGTGAAAAGTCATCATGTGATTGTTCAGGTCCTCTCCCAGTTTGCCATCGAATTTAGGGATGTTAGATGGTAATTTGGCCGGAATGGCGGGCCATTGGGGAGAGTGACAAATCTGGTCATTCAAAATCCTTGACAAATCCGAGAGGTCCAGGGTGGCTAAGAAAGGTAACTGTATGTTCAGATGTGGGTATTGGTGACTTTGGGGAGGGAGTCTCGTCGGCAAACCAGTGGGACCATAAGAAATCTGCATATAATGCGAGGATCTGGGCAGATTCAGTGGTTGTTGTGGAGGCAAGTAACTCATGGGGTTGTACCCTTGAATAGGTACATGGGGTTGAGTATTTGAGCCCCAGATAGGATTGGATGTGCCTGGGTACAGTTGGCTTGTGCTAGGGGGAGAAATGAAGCTAGCTTGAGGTTGTTTCCCCCCAGTCAATTGAGGATTATGTTGTATCATATGATTCCAATACTGGGCCAATGATGAAGGTATGTTTTGTCCATAGGGTGGGGTCGGTGGGGGTTGTCCTCCAATCGAGGGTTGAGTTCCAATTGGGGGTTGTGGTCCAATTGGGATTTGTGTTCCAATTGGGATTTTCTCTACAAGGGGAGGTTGAGTTGGGCCTCCTTGGTGGGATTGTCCACCAACAGGAATCTAGTAAGTCAGTGTGAATGATGGAATGGTGCCACTAGGATCAATGCCTCTGGGAGAGGATGGAAAAGGTCCTCTGAAAGGGGACGAAGGAAGTGTCGGAGTGGAACCAGGAGGAGAGTACCCAAAAGGAGGGAGACTACTAGGAGTTCCAGATGTGGTTTGCGTAGGAGAAGGGATAGAGGCATTCAACGCATGGTATCCAGGTGGAAGTGTCGGGGTGACTTTGGGTGAAAGCAGTGTGCCAATGGGGGCTTGGCTAACCGTGCTAATCCCGCTGTGAAGAATCGTAGTATCTGTGTAATGGAAAATTTGTAGAGGGAGGGTCAATATGTGGTCAGCTTGTGGAGTGTCTGTTCCTAGAAAATAATACGCAATGGTGAAAGGTACTGTGTCTGGATCAGAGGTTTCGGGTAGCTTAGGTGTGACAGTGATATCAACGCTTGATCTAGAGCCAAAGAGATCCTGTTTAAAAATGCCAGTGGCCCAAAAAGGATCTTGACCCTCAGGTCCTAGGAACGGTCTAGTTGGTGATTTGGAAGACTGAACAACTAGTTCTCCAGAAGGGGTCATTCACATAATATGTCTCTCAGAGCCGGGGTGACGTCGAAATTCCTCTCGAGAATTAGAAATTTGAAATCATTCTAGAGAGTTAGTTCTTTCCACTTGTGGAGTGGTGACATCTTGGAATTCACTCTGTTGAGGAGATCCCTCAAGTGAGTTGGTAGGCAAGGGTTGAGAACCTTCCAGATTTTCTAGGGGTAAGCCCATTCTACGTGAACGACGTGGACGGTCAATTGTGAACGAATTAAAAAACTAATGAAGAGAACTCTATGGTCAACTTGGGTGAACAAACAACATGTGCTAGTAAAAAAATCTAGGAAGCAAAAACAAATAATCAAGACCTTCTAATTTTGAAGTCACTAGTTGGTGATGAAATCCAATGTCGCGACAATGAGACAAGAAGGGTCTGGGAGAGGGTGGAAAAGTTACGTTGACAACCTGCTTAACGAAATTACACCCTGGTGCAAGCTCCCACACATAATCGTGGGTATACCCTCTAAGGATCCTGAGTGAGTCTGGCCAACGTCGATTCTAGGTACCATGAAGACTTGCACCTTCACAGTCACTTTGTGTAAGACCCTAAGAAGATAGGCCACTAAGGTTACCAACAACAACAATAAATCCTGGGGGGATAGTCGACAGTCCGATCCACACGCAAGGGTAGGGTATCTAGCCTGAAATCAGCTTGAGAGGCTTCCACTCATCATTGTGGGTATACCTCCAAGTGACCCCCGTAATACGTGCAATCTCTACACCGATATCAACAAAGAAGGGTGAGTAACTTTGTCAATATCAATGCGACCTCGTGTTTGACCCTTGTGTGAGAAGGGCTTCCCAGGACAAAACGTTGCAAATGGAACTTGACACTCCTTACCACAAGATGCTATTGTGTTTTTTTTTCTTTGGAGAGTGTATCTCTATGCCTATTCCAAATCTCTAGCCTAGCTAATGTTGGTGTAATAGAGTCCTAGAAAAAGTTACTAGTTAAATTTTAAAAAATTGCGCAATATTATTAAAGGCTGTTGTTACTCAAAGGAGACGGAAATGAAACCGATGTTGTGTGAGACTATGACCCAAAAAATGCATAGATAGGAATGAAATATATCAATTCTCGTTCGATGAATCCTATTTATAGGAGGGAAAGAGGAGTTCTCTGGAACAATCTTGAACTATGACATACAATCTTATTTGAAATGCAATATCAACAAATCACGAACAATGCCAATTCTCTATTTGTTCCATTTCAACAATTGGTTTTCAATATTTTTAAAATAAAAATTGCTTTTAAAAAGAAAAATGTTTTTTACTTTTCAAAAAGAACCACACAGCGGTGGTGGAACTAAGGAAAACTAATAACTAAAGACAAACAATATACAAAAAAAACCCAAACCAATCTTTTAATGAAGGAAAAGATGACAAAGAGACAAGACTAGTCTTTTCAAATGCATGAGGGAAATGATTTTCCAAGCAATGGGCAATTGAGAAAGATGATTAATCCCAACTTTTAAATCGATCACTAGCTCCCAACCAAACAAGCACTCAGATTCTAGGATCAAAGATTATATCCTTGCTAAGAAAAGGTCAAGAGATGACAGTTGAGAAAAATTGAACAAGAAGAGTGCTTGATTTCTGAAGACTGATCGTCTAGAAAATCCGAAGTCAAGAAACAATCAATCAGTGACCCAAGAAGTTCTTTTCAGACACAGATACAAATCTGGGTATCTGAGCATACAAAAACCTTAATCCTGAAATTTTACAAATGGGTTCGTAGGCTAGCAGTAGTGTACAGTGCGAGAATGGAACATTCTCGCAGGATGGTCACAAGCAGGGTGTGAGAATCTCGCACTGGACTGAAAAGGAGAGTGCGAACTCAAGGGGTTCTCACAGGCCACATAAGGGTTCAGTGCGAGAATGCCTAAAACTAGGCAAAATTTGGAAAAAAGAAATTTTTTTTGAAGGGACTCCTGGACCCAAAGACTCTGTCAGGGTCTCTTGAAGACTCATAGATTGATAGGAATGAAAAAGGGTAAGGCAAGAACAAATGGCCAAGGAAAAACACCAAAAAAACACTAAAAAATGGGTTGCTTCCCTAGTGGAGTCGCCAATTTTGTTATAGGACAAATCGGTAGGTGCAGACACTAAAAGATCTCCCTAGATCCACCTGGATCTAGAACAAAACAGGACAGGGCACTACTCCTTCTCTAAGTTATAACCATTGAATCTACTAGTAAAGAGGAATAAACAACATACCTTTAGATTGCTTCCTTAAGTCTCTATTGTTCCCGCTTCGCTCCGGTGCTCTTGTGTGATCAAGTCCAAGATGACACAAACCAACCAAAGTGAAGATGATATAATATATTCAAAGTCAACTTATGCATCTGATCAAGGAATTACACAATAAAACAATAACGGTTTTATGGGAAAGGGACATGCCTCTGTATCATATTAAATGGAAAAAGAAGATTACAACTTGATCGCCTTGATGTCGCAAGCTTCCTTTTGGTGGCCCTTGGTTCCAACACACACACTTGTTCTACAATCGTATGAAGAAGATCCGACCTAGCTTAATCAACCAAATGGGGACTTCAAGATCTTATCCAAGCATAGTTCCTCACACAATTCTTTCACCAATTATTCATTCAATCTTGCTTAACATTTTCCATGAGAAACCTTTCAATATACAGGAGAAGGTGAGATGGTTACATGGATGAGGATGATCCCATCAAATCTAAGAAGTCAGTAAAATTAAAACCATATGAATGCCAACTCATTTTCTAGAAGATTCCCTTCTAGAACCCTCGAGACCTCTTCTCCTTTCCAAGCTTAAAAACAGGGTTGCACCCTATGTATGGAGAAAAATGTGAGGATTTTGCACCCTAAGTGTAGGTGGCCTGCGAGAATGAGGCATTCTCACACCCTAGGCCATAGGCAGCCTACAAACTCACTTTAAAAATATGTTTTCTGGAAGAAGACAAGTGTCACTTTTCTCAGGAAAAATTTCTTGTTGGGAGCCTGAATACACCATTGTTAAGATATCATTAGAGTGACCAAAATCACATGTAACAGAATTCCCCCTAAAGTATGTGGCCGGAATCTGTGATAGTCGAAATACTTTGTAAACTGCATGTGTGTGTCAGAAACTAGGAGCGCACCTAATCGGAAATTTGTGAACAACCAAGCATCTACAAAATATAATACCAGTTCTGAGGTAGGCATTCCCATACTCAGATCACAGACGAATAACATCATGAACTTAGGTCATGGCCACCAATCATACACCATGGATCCATGCCGTAAAAAATACTACATAGCCACCAAGAATACACTATGGATCTATGCGAGAATACTGAAATTAGGACGATGTAGCCACGTGACATACAAAGTGGATTTATGTGTCTACAAGTGATACATATTCCATCGCAACCTGGGTCAAAAAGTGAGACGCAAGTTCTTCAATCCTATCACCCTAAAGTACGAATCTAACCATGTGATTACATGTGCTGAAGTCGAACATGGTAGAAACCACTTGATTACCGGTCAATGATGAAACCGTTAACAAGTGTGAGAGAAATCACCATTGATTTCAATGACTCCCAAGGTACACTAGTACAATGCATCGAATGTGAATAAATGAGTTGAGGTCGAACATTCGATGGAATCTCCCGATCAGGGGTCAATGATGAAAACCCACTGTCGAAAGCGAGGAAACCTGCCATTGAGGCATGCAAGTTCCAAGGTACCGAATAATTTCTAAGTCTTGATTCCGGATAATGAGATGGAGTCGACGAAACAAAACTCATCATAGGAGGGCCTTGATGTATCCCCCATCAATGAAACAAAATGAGTAACTTGTTTTGAAGGTGAAACATACGGATGATACAGGTTGAATTGGACATAGGGAAGGCCGACACAGTGAGAATGGACAACTGTAGATGGCCGACTCAATAGTGGGTGTGGATGAACTTCTCTTGAACATATGAATGACACGACCAAGGACTTGACAGTACTGACTTAGAGATGACCTAGGATATGACCTTATGGCAAGTCTAATGAGAGACAAATGGATTTCCCAAACTGGTTTCAAATGATGAATAGGGGGTGTCATGTTCAAGAGCAACGCTTACTGCCATTAATACGAAGATGAAAACATATCCCTTTCCCAAATTTGCCCCCACCATTTCTGGCGAGTACCTCTTTATTTTTACGCAAGCTTGAGGAGGATAACATATTCTTGTTGATGTAAGCTCATCCTTCAGATGAGTACCTGGGAGTATGTTTAACGAACCCTAGGAAGGAGTGGATTGATCCCATTACGGGTCTTTCGATGTTTGTTTAACAAGTCCAAAGATACAAAACTCAAAGATTTTTCATGATTATAGAGTTTGGAAAAACACTCAAAAGAGAACTCTCTCAGTTCCTTTTTCGTAAAATAGTTCGACAGGACCGAAAAAGTGATAAACTATCACCCATCGAATGTTTAGTTCAGATATTTTTACGAGCGTGAATAGGACAAGGTCACTCGACAATCTTTTCGTTTGTATGGAGCACGAAAAGAGATTAAAGGATACTCCCTTTGTGTTTGTCATTTTCGTGTTACCATGATGAGTACAAAAAGACAGGAAAAGTATACTCGGTTGTGTTCTCATGTATTTTCAAGCATGAGAACGAACGAAGACTGAGCTTGAAGTTTTTCTGAAAACTATAAAAAGCAGTTGTAAATGTGTCGAAAAAGAAAAACATCCATACTCTTTTATGTGGACTTCAAAGTCGTTATCTCTGCAAAAAATCACTCATAGGTCTATTAGGCATTAGGTTTGATGAATAAAATAATATAAAAATCAATAGAAATGGAAAAAAGTAAATATAAGTGGGTAAAAGGGCTTTTACCATGTTCATTGTGATTTTGCCAAAAACTTTGCCCAAAACAACCCTTTTTACCTCAAATTTCATCATTCGATTGCGGGAAGCTTAGGAAACCTTTTGGTGAACTGTCTTCATCAATGATGTAGGCTCTTGATCCCTCATATTTTCAATGGTTTAGTTTTCATTTTCATTGACAAATTTCCAGGTTTTGAGTTGGTTTTGGGGCTAAAACTTGCGCACAGGCGTTCTCACAGGCTAGCCATACGGGACCTGCGAGAATGCATGATTCTCGCAAGTGGCCCCAAAGACACCTATGAGAACTTTGCACTGTGCTAAAGGAGAACCTACAAGAACCACAAAATGAAATTTTGAAATGATTTTTTTCCAATGAAAAATGTGCTAAGGTTTGAAATGAGTTGCTGACCCTTCTCTTATGGTTCTTATGTAGACATTTGACCGTCATAATGCTGGAGTGGCGAGAAAGAGAGCATGAGGAAGATGATGCTATTGCTGGGAATGACCTGGGTACCATTGCTGCTCTCTGAGACTGTGGGCTTCTGAAGTTCTTCCGGATTCCGGGCATGAGAGCCCAAGTTAGGTTGTTGGAGTACTTGGTTCATATGTGGGATGTGGACCAGAAGTTGTTTCACGTGGGTGTCCACACCTTGACTATAGATATCAAGGATATCTACTTTCTAATATAGTTATCACGATGTGGGTACCACACTATCTTGACTGGTAGCCGAGGTGGTGGACTCCCGATGAGTGAGGATTGTCGCCAGTACTACGTTCCAGAGGCAGAAAGAAGCAAAGGTAAGGTGGCTATCTAGGGGGTCCAATATTTGACCCTGTGAACCATCTTGTTCACCATAGCACGCATGGTTAGGAGTGCAGCTCCACATATGGCTCTCTAGAGCTAATTCTAGTATGCCATTGAGTGTACAGAGCCATGAGTCTTCAACTGGGTGAGATCGGAAGAGCGGTTCAGCAGGAATGCCGAGACCGATCTCG
>CBVK0101108747.1:0-13053 GCA_900067695.1 Picea abies | reverse complement strand
TTCCTCTTTCCTCATTTATTTTAGTGTATATTGTGTATTTGGGTACCTAACATGGCCTCTTTGTTGGGACCCATTCTTTATTTTCACCATAGTGATGTTTAGGGGGGGGTGTTGGAGATACTTCAAACACACCTAGGATTTATTTTTCCTAAGGTTTTCCCTATGTTTATTAGTCATTATTCAGTCTCCTATATTTTTGGGAGAATATTCTCTTCATTTCACACTTCAGTTTGATCAGTTGAGTGGAGTTCAGATGCCACATTGGGATTATCACCATGCAACATTGGTATCATCACCAACTAATACTCATTGTCCTTGGAATCATCATGAGACTATCAAATTACTCATGATTCCTTGATATCCTCCTCACTTATGTAATATACCATATCTAAAAAGTATGCAGAACATAAATAAAATGCTAGAAATGGAAGAATAACAACAATATAACCAGAACAATCACTACAATAGCACTGAAATGATATAAGAATAACAACAGAAATAACACTTTGATTCTGAAAGAAATGTTCACAGGCCTCTTCGAGGGGGCCACCTCTAGTTGAGAAGAGCTCTATTACAATAATATCCAATCTAGGGTTCTCATACCCTCGACTCCTATTTATACTAAATGTGTCTATCAAAAGAAGCATATGGAGGAAGATCCTTCTAGAAGCGAAAGATTCTATTAGGTCTTATTACATTCGACTTATTCTATTTTATTGCAAGGCCTTATTAATATTTACCTTTATTGCATCTGAATATACTGTTCTACCTATGTGCGGGTTAGGACCCTAACATGTCCTCCCCCTTAAAAACATCCTTGTCCTCAAGGTTTGAGATGTGGAAATTGTTGTAGAATGGTAGCTGGTTCCCAAGTGGCATCTGCTAGAGTTTTATCTTTCCACTGGACTAACACTTCCTTTATGGTTCTCTGATGTAGGCGATGCTCACACTGGTCCAAAATGGCTTGTGGGTGTAACCAAATGGATCCTTATTCGGCTAACTCGGGAAGGTTGGTTTGAATTTGGCACTTAGGTACAATCACCTTCTTTAAGCATGAAAAATGAAAAGAAAGATGTAGCTTCGAATGACTAGGCAAAGCTAACCGATAGGCTACTTGTCCCACACACTTGAGAACGATATAAGGACCATAAAATTTGGGCGCTAGCTTTTGACAATGCTCGACCTTGAGGGAAGTTTGCTTGTAAGGTTGCAGTCGAAGAAACACTTGATCCCCTTGTGCAAATTGACGTTCAGAGTGACCTTGATCAACTTGTTGATTCATGCAATTCTATGCCATGACCAAATTCTCTTTGAGGGTATGGAGAATGGCCTCTCAAACTGTAAGTGTTTGGTCAACCACCTAGACCTTCGAGACACCAGGTAAGTATGAGAGAACTGAAGGTGGCTTTTGATCATATACTGCTTCAAAAGGAGTCATGCGTGTAGCTATATGGTATGAAGTGTTGTACCACCATTCAACTAGGGGTAACCATTGAGCCCACTGATTTTTATTTTTCGAGGCAAAACACCTCAAATATGTTTCCAAACACTTGTTGACAACTTCCATTTGACCATTCGTCTGGGGATGATAAGATGTGATGAGATGCAATTGGGTGCCTTGTATCTTGAATAGTTCTTGCCAAAAATTTCTTGTGAAATTTGGGTCGCGATCAGAAACAATAGAGTGCAACATGCCATGAATCTTGAAGACCTGATCCATGAAAATTTGAGCCACCGTGGATGCTGTAAATGGGTCTTGAAGAGCTCAGAAATGAGCATACTTGGAAAGGCGATCAACAACCACCATGATGACTGATTTATTTCCCAATTTGGGTAAGCCAGTAATAAAATCCATAGAGATATCCTTCCAAATAGCAAATGGAATCGGAAGTGGTTGTAGTGTGCCTGAAGATTTGGCTATTTCTCCCTTGTTGTGTTGACACACATCAAATTCAGTGACAAAATTATGAATGTCCTGTTTCATACCATCCCAGAAAAAAGAACGTTTAACCCTGTCATAGGTTTTGGTGAACCCAGAGTGCCCCGTTGTGGGTGTAGCATGAAGCTCAAAAAGTACTGTGGACTTAAGATTTGATTGTTTACTTAAATACAAATGGCCTTTGGATGGAAGCTCATCATGGAGCCAAGATTACCTTGGGGGACCTGAAGCATTGGAATGCAATTGTTGGATAAGATGCAAACTTTTGGTTTCTTGTCGCCATTCCTGGAGAATGCCTTGGAACCAATCTGGTACAATGAAGGAAAGAGAAAAAAGGGATCTTTCATCTTCATATTTTCAGGAAAGTGCATCCGTAGCCACATTGTATTTTCCTTTATTGTAAATGATCTCATAATCATACCCAAAGAGCTTAGCCACCCATTTTTATTGCTCCGGGGAGGAAATGTGTTGTTCCAGGAAATACTTGAGGCTTTGATGGTCTGTCTTAATTTGGAAACGTTTCCCTAATAAATAAGGGTGCCACCAATCAATGACATGCATAATAGCCAACATTTCCTTTTCATAGATTGATTTGCCCAAATTTCTTTCAGATAGTTGCTTGCTGGTAAAGGCCAAAGGTCGACCCTCTTGCATCAGAAAAACACCAATTCCTTTCTCTGAGGCATCACTTTCCAACACAAAGGTCTTTGTGAAATCAGGAAGGGCCAGGACTAGAGTGGTGCACATGGCCATATTCAAGGTTTGAAAATATTGAGCAGTGGCTGGAGTCCAAGTGAAAGAGTTCTTTTTGAGGAGAGCAGTGAGAGGTGCTGCAATCATTCCATAATTCTTAACAAACTTGTGATAATACTCTGTTAAGCCCAGAAATCCATGCAATCTTTTGAGAGTCTTGGGGTGAGGCCAGTATTTCATAGCTTCAATCTTTTTAGGATCCACCCTAACGCCATCCTTGCCAACCAGATGACCCAAGTATTCTACTTCTGAGGTGCCAAAAGAACATTTAGATTGTTTTAGGCAAAGTTGGTGCTGAGAGAGTAGATGGAGAACTTGATCCACATGAGCAAGATGGTATGCCCAGGTTTTTATATATATGAGGATATCATCAAAGAAAAATAAGACAAAATGGCAGAGAAAAGGATGAAATACATGATTCATGAGGCTTTGAAAGGTGGAGGGGGAATTACACAAGCCAAAGGGCATGCACAAAAACTCATAGTGGCCCTCATGAGTTCTAAAGGAAGTCTTGGGAATGTCCACCTCTTTCATACGTATCTAGTGGTAGCATGAATGAATATCAAGTTTAGTAAATAATTGAGCACCACTCAATTCATCCAGGAGATCATCAATGACAAGAATGGGAAATTTGTCTTTAATGGTAAGTTTGTTGAGGGCACAGACATCAGGACACATTCGCCAAGAAGCTTCTTTCTTCATGACCATGACCAGAGGAGAAGAGTAGGGGCTCATACTAGGGTGGATAACGCCTGCATTAAGGAGTTCTTGGACCATTTTATCACTTTCATGTTTTTGGGAAAAGGGGTGACGATGTGGATGTATATTGGGAGGAAGGCTTCCGGGTACAAGGGGAATGAATGATCATGAACACCAAGGGAAGGAGGGAGTCTGTGGGGAGTGGAAAAGACCAATTGATGCTTAGAAAGGATGGCTTGGAGGTCTTGCGACACTGAGGGTGTCTCTATTTCTTGTATGGCATGGAGTTGGGAAATAACACTAGAAGGACCTTTTTTGAGTAGATTTTCCATGCGATGGGAACTAATGATCTCAGGTGAACCGATGGTGATGCCTTGGAACTTATATTGGTGTCCCTCCTGGTCAAATTGCATGATTAAGTTCTTAAAATACATGAGAATGGGACCCAAAGTCCTTAGCCAGTCTGCACCCAAAACAATGTCAAAACCGCCCATGTCGATAGCAAACATATGATATTTCAGGTGGTAGTCACCAATTTGGAGACACACATTTTCACAACACCCTCCACATTTCATGGAACCTCCATTGGCAATCATGATTTGGAAATTATTGACGACATGGATGTAGCAATGAGTTTCTTGGGCAATGCGACGATGAATAAAATTATGGGTGCTTCCACTATTAACCATAATGATGACCTTTTGATGCTTGATGTAACTGATTAGCTTGAGGGTTTGGGGAGCGGAGAATCTAGTGAGAGCATTCAAGGAAATGACCGGTTCTACTTTGGGAGGGTCTGAGGGAGGGGTTATGTCAGTGGTTTCAGGTGACTCAGACACAAAGGGAGTTTCAACATCCTCTTCCGAAATATCCTCGGAGATGGCCATAAAAATATTTTATTCCTTACACTTGTATCCCAGGAAATATTTTTCATCAAAATTATAGCAAAGGCCTTTGAGTTGGCGTTCAACCATTTCATCCCTGGTCAATTTTTGGATCTTTAGTGCAACAGAGGGGGTAGTGGGATTTACTGGTTTAGTGTCAAAGCATTCATAAAGCTCTGCCACAAAGTGTGTCCAAGCAATATACCCTTGATGGGAATTTTTTCTCCATTGCCACCAATGCCAACGTTCTTGATCTAGATGGAGAACACCATACCAGAGTTTGGCCAGGTCATCTGTAATGTTGTATAAAGAGAAATAATGTTCCATTTGGGTTACCCAACCAGTGGGGTCCGAGCCATCAAATTTGGTCACATCCACCCGTGGAAGGCGTAGGTCACGTTGAAAGTGATGGTGCTGAAATTTATGGGAATGAGACTAATGTTCACCTTCAGTATGTGGAGGTGAGTCAGAGGAAGGGTTATCTGTAGGGATATGAAGCTTGGTGCAGAGTGATGAAAAGATAGATTCAAGATGGGTGGTCAGGTCTTGTTTTATTTTCTCCATTGAGAACTGCATGGTTGTATTGATGGCGACAACATTAACACTGAGTTGTTTCACTTCTTGTTGGCTCTCGGTGAGACTATATTGTAAGGTATTGAAGCAATCTTCCAAGTCTTGGCTATGGGTATGGGCCATGAGGACGAGGGAACCGAAAAGGGGTGGTTGGGGTCAAATTTTTTTCCAAAAAATGATATGTATGAATGGGATAAGGGCAAAGAGATGAATCCAATGGAATAGGTCTCAAATAATGGTGAAAAAATTTCCAAACTTTTTTTTACACCTGTGGAGTTATACTCCGGTCTGAAGAATACTACAGTGATGAAATGCCCAAATTCTTAACTAGGAAGAAATGTGTAGTAATTTGGCAACCCGAACATAGTTGCCCAACAATCGATCTTGTCTATTTTAATTTGTTTATGTCCCCAAGGATTAGGTATTAAATGGTTCTACAGATAAGGGTTTTCCTTGTGATATATCTCTCTGATATACGTGCAGGGTCCAACAGTAGTACTCAACCCAATATCTCAGGGCACTAACTAAGGAGGATAGACCGTACCCTTAGCCATACTACCCGACTACCTAGGTACTAGAGAGTATCTTCTCGAGTGTTGTTCTTGATGACACTATAGCAGTCAGGTGGCCGATTGGTTTGTCTAAAGAGGGCTTTAGGTAATCTAGGTCGATCCGTACACAGGTGTTGTCTGATGCGCTACCACTCAAAGGGGTACCAATAGGGGTTACAAGGGTGGCCAATAGATGTGCGCTTAAGTACCACTTGTATTTCCTGCGTGTATGAATCACTCAACCATGAGTTTATGCATGTAACGACAGATCTTTGTGGCTTAAAGACGCCAGAATACGTGTCTACCCTGAAAAAAAAATTAACCCACACTTTCTGCCCAGGAAAGTGATCTGATACCACTTGTAATATACCAAATCTAAAAAGTATGCAGACCAAAAATAAAATGCTAGAAATGGCAAAATAACATAAATATAACCAGAACAATCACCACAATAGCACTGAAAATAACAATAGAAATAACACTTTGATTTTGAAAGCAATTTTCATGGGCCTCTTCGAGGGGGAAACCTCTAGTTGAGTAGAGATCTATTACAATAATATCCAAGATAGGGTTCTCATACCCTTGACTCTTATTTATACTAAATATGTCTATCAAAAGAAACATCTAGAGGAAGATCCTTCTAGAAGTGGAAGCTTCTATTAGGTCTTCTTACATTCGACTTATTCTATTTTATTGCAAGGCCTTATTAATATTGGCTTTTATTAAATCCAAATATATTGTTCTACCTATGTGTGGGTTAGGACCCTAACAACTTCACTTTGTTTCAATCAGTTAATTGAAGACTGGTAGACTAGTTAACTCAGACTAGGTGGCAGTTCACTCTTGTAACTGTCCGAGAGACTAGAATAGGTGATACTTTACTCATGTAACTGATGGTGTATGTCTAGATCACTATAGACCACCAATATGGTGCATTGGATTCTCCTCCAGTGTGCATTAGTTTAGTTATACAAAGTATATCATGTGTAAATTATCATTCATTCATTTGGTTAATGAGAATTCTTCCATTCTTTCTCTCCTGCTTCTCTTTTCTCATATTTTCTCTGTAACTGTATATGTCAATTCCGAGCTAGATCTATTATGTACAGGTTCAACACATTTACATAAAATATTGTTAAGTGATAAATGCATAATAAATTAATGGTTCTCAAGTAGTGTTGCTTGCTAATCAACCATGTATCTATATATCATAGATAGATCATTCCTTCTGAATTATTTGCATGAATGTTGTGGATATCCATATTCTAAATCACAACCAATAATATGGACTACCTCTTGAATTATCTCCCTCTAAATCCAATGACAATACACCCTCAAATAATGGTCACTCAGAAATATTGTGACCTAAAAAATGGCATATTACAATACTTTATTATAGAAATAAATTTTCTCATTTATCTTCTACATATTTGTAAATAACCTAACATTATCAACTCAATGTTATGTCAAATTAACCTCCATAACTAGTACTATAATTACTCAATTATGAAGATGACATAAGATAAAATTAAATTCTTCAAGTATGCAACATTTGGACAACACAAACGCTTCATATATATTTAGAATATGAAGTACGTGCACCTACCAATATCTTATCATGGGTTGTTACAAGTTGGTCTCTTCAAACCCTAACCTTCCCTTGACATTCCTTTGACAAGCCTAGTTGTTAGTTTCTTAGTTGATTCAATCCATAATTTTACCATATTATAGGGCACACACATTATTCCCCTCTTTCTATGCATGACATATGTAAAATAATTTTATTATGGGTAAACCTTCATAAATTCCAAAAAGACTAGTCAATGACTCATTAATGCACTCATGTTTGTTTAGGTTGTGTAGTGGGTATATGTAAATTTTGTTAAACCATCAATTTCCAATAACATTTATTCATTCTTCCATGATGTCCACTAAACTTATTGATTTTGATCAATACAATGAGAGAGTTCACATGGAAACTATATCTTAGAATGAGTATCATTTCCCACCTACAAATAAAGGTTTTGAGGTCACATTTCATAACACACCATAGAAAGTAATGTTATGATACCAAAATATCTCCAGGGAGACTTGAAATGATTATTATTTTCCCTTCCCCATCTATGACATTTTATTTCACATTACTACCGAATTTTTGGGTTAGAGAACATAAGAAAATTGTTGGTCCTAAGGTTTTCACCTGACTGCTAAAGTGCAGAGCTAGGACACCTCAAGTGTTGAAATGATTGGCTTTTAAGAATTAAGTTTGTTGGTCAGCTGAGAGATAGGTTTTCAAGGGTAGAGACCTGGTTGGATTTTTCAACAATATCACTGTAATATTTCCCTTAGTTGGTGGCATGCAAATTGGTGAGCAGGTAAAAATATGAAGAATAAAAAAAAGGAAATACAAGAAATCATACAATTTGTTTCTTGCTCTATGAAATTTCAGACTTGAAATAAAATTTAAGATATAAAACATGTATCCTAACAAAAATCATCCAAACAAGGTTGTATTACAATAAAATTCTTATTGAAAACAATAGTTGAAATCAGGTTGTATAGAAATAAACAATTCATTGAAACAATAGCTAAAAGGAATGGAAAAAACACTTTGCATACATTTCCAAATCGCATCTAGATATGATTAAGAACACACAATATTTGACAAGAAAACACAATACGTCACCAAATATTATATTCGCCAAGCTAGGAAAATTAACAGTCTTATTCTTCAAGTACCAACCAAAATTATGATGCTTGATATCCCAAAACTGAACCCCTTTTACATTCACAGATCTATTTATTTATTCTCATCAAGAGGAGGTTCGATTACCTATCTAGGATCTCAACTCTGAAGTTCAATCTTTAGATTTCAATCATTTCATATAGATACAAATTAAATGTTACTGACTAATTACAATGTGTAAGTATTTATTCGAACTGAGTGGAGTTTTATTGATGTGTCAGTTCATACTCCTCATCAAACTTAACAAAAAACATTGTTTTTATTAAAAAATATCAACTTATTACAAGTGGCAACATTACCTCTAACTACACCAAAATAAAACTCTATTAGTGGAACCATAACTACTGTTCATAATTGAAGTGGAAAATCCCCATAACAAAAGTATTCAAAATTTGTAGTTCGAAGTGACTTTGTATTGATTGCCATGTACAACAATAGTTGTACAAGACTTTAACACTAGAACAAAACTCACCCAAAATTTGGCAAATTTCTGGGAAAAACGACCTCAAAGATCTCTTTGATTCTCCCAAACTGTGATACAGTTGCAAAAATTGAGAGGCTTGTTTTTGAATGGGTCCATTCTCAAAAAATAACTCTTTCAGTTTTAAAACATTCACCTCCATATTTTCGGAAAGACCGCCCAAAGACAATGACTAAAACAGGGAAAACAAAGCATTTGGAGAATTTCTAGGAAAAATGGCCTCAAATATCTCTTCGATTCTTTGAAACCATGATACCCATGTAACACATGAGAGGGGTTTTTTTGAATGGGTACATTATTGACAAAAATGTCTTTCAGTTTTCAAAACTTCACCTCCAATTGCTCGAAAGGCGCGCCAAAATCCAATAGCTAAAATAGAGAAAAATAGAATATTTCAGAAATTTTGGGCAATGCCTTTTGATGTTTCTTCCACATCTTTTGATACTTTCCTCGTCATTTTGCATGTTGTACTTCAATTTCTTATTTGGTTTCCACATGGTAGTGGTCACATGCTTATATTCGGAATGTCCATGTAACAATGGGTATGTTATGATAGCCTGTCCTTTTTCATGTTTGATATGTACCCTACCACTTTCCTTTTCCCTTTGTTTTGTTGTAGAGGAACTTACTTATGTTTGAGGAATCTCTTCACTTTGTAGAGTCATGGATTTTTCCTTCTCAAATTGGGTTCCTCCTTTTTTAGGTGTTGTCTTATTTTTAGGTTGTTGGGTAGCTTTTGATGAAAACCCAGGTTCAGGAGAAACCCTAGTTGTTTGGTTATCCTCGTCCCTTTGTCCTTCTAGTCATGGATCACTTCTCATTATTCTTGTTTCTGATGAGTTCCCTGTTATTGTTCCTTATCCTGTGATGTGTGGCTGAAATGTAGGCATAATTCCCCTCCATTATTCTTTAATCCACATAATTGATATGCCCTCGCTCCAATCATGGTTTTGGTGTTCTACCACCAGAAACTTGTTGCAAATTTCAGCTGAAAAATTTTCCATTTTTGAACCATCTCTCACCACTAACCGTGATAGTACACCCCCCAACAACGAAATTATATGTAATATGAATGGTGGTGTCCCTGATTTGGGTATGAAACCCATCGAAATTATGCGTGAAGAGTAGGGCCACTCATGTATGATGCTCGTTGAAATCACATATAAAATCAAACCATTCCCCACTGATAAATATACCTCTTATTTGTGGAATTTCTTTGAAAATTTCAAGCCGTGTTGGATATTTTATGTTCAATTTCCAATGCTCTTGGGGAGAAACCATTGTGTTCTAGCTACTTCTGTTGGAAGTGATGGTCAAATTTATGCATTGTTTTGGGTTCCTTTACCATCCTTAATAATTACCACACACGGCCTTGGAATAATAACAACTCAAGGCACAAACATGCATCATTCTTAGCACGAAATTTTTAATGATGGATAAAATGGTGGAAACACACACGATATCAAGTGCACATGGATATGAAAACACATGTGAGGTGCTAAAACACCATTATTTGAGATTTTATATACTTTTAGAATGCTAAAAATCATAAAATATCACTTGTTCTGCTGTTTGCAAGAATGGGGACATTCTCGCAATCAATGTATTTTTGCACCATTAGGCCTAAGTTGACCTAATTGTTGGAAGGTTTATAGTTGAGAGTAAGATTGTC
Organism: Picea abies; assembly: GCA_900067695.1. Classification (NCBI taxonomy): domain Eukaryota; kingdom Viridiplantae; phylum Streptophyta; class Pinopsida; order Pinales; family Pinaceae; genus Picea; species Picea abies. The sequence continues at coordinate 2,755 of CBVK0101108747.1, read as the reverse complement.
ATTGATGGAAATAAATGTGATGACAAAGATCATCATGATCAACAACACAGTGATAATGGAAGAGGAGGAGAAACAGTGAACGTTGGATCTTATTCAGAATCCCCAATGACCGTTAGATATGAATTCAGAGAGGAGTAGCATGCAGTAGACGAGAATAGATCTCGGGCATTCGATCTAAGAATAGGGTACATCCATCGTTGGATCAGGGAGGACCTGCACGTTCATTACACGATGAAGTGGCGAAATCACGAAGGTGGACAAAATCGCGAAGCGGCGAAATCACGAAGTGGCGAAATCACGAGAAGATCTGGGCCGTCGGATCTGGGGTATCTACGAAGGCTCAATAGCCGTTAGATGTGGTTAAGATACAAGGCGGATAAGTCCAAGAGTCATCCAAATCTCCAAAGTTGTGAAGGAATCCTGACCGTCCATCGGGGACAGTTGTGGACCGTTGATCAAGAGGACATGTGGCGAAAGATCAAAGCACCACAAAGACTCCATTTTGGAGTTTTGCAAGTCGTGAAATCCAAAGGAAAGAGGTTCAAACTCGCTATATGCGATATCATGAAAAGATATTGACCGTCAGATCACCAAGGGTTCTGGACTGTTGATCTAAGCTCCATCTCAGAGCTTCGCCTATCGCGACTTGGAGTGACAAGAACCCACATCTAAGGAACCGCGAGATGCGAGATCGTGAAAAGATCAGGACCATCAGATCACCTAGAACGTGGAACGTCGATCTGAGATCAATCTTGGAGTTTTGCCTATCACGACTTGGAGTGATGAGAATCTCCATCTAAGGAACAACGAGACGCAAGATCGCGAAAAGATCAGGACCGTCGGATCACCAAGAACGTGGACTGTTGATCTGAGCTCCATCTCAGAGCTTCGCCTATCGTGACTTGGAGTGAAAAGAACCTCCATATTAGGAACACCGATATGTGAAATCGTGATTTAATCGCAGCTGTCAGATCAAGGTGTGATCTGGACCGCTGATTCGACTCCATTTTGGAGTTTCACGAATCGCGACTTGGAGAGGCAAGAAACATAACCACAAGAACGCCGAAATCACGATATGTGAAATCGCAATATGATCTGAGTTGTTGAATCAAGATCATATATGAACCGTCGAATCATAGGACAAGTGGAAAGTGATTGGAATTTCGTTGACTTGGAGTCAACGAAGCATGGTGTGGAAACTCGTGAAATATGAAGCACCTTTTGGCACAGCCTATGGTCACCATCGATGGTCATGAGAAGGGAAGGAGTCAGTTCAGATAAGCTCCATTTTGGGGTTTCGGGGATCGCGACTTGGAGAGTCAAGATTCCTCATCTCTATATTCACAAAATGCAAAATCGCGAAAGCGATTTATGCATAAGAGCGTGGTCACATCCATTGGTCACATCGATGGAAGATGGAGGTGCTAGGCTTCACCACAGGGATCTTGAATTGTCAAATTATGAAATGGTGAAACAGGAACAAGATTATTTATTCTTAATCCAATGGTTCAGATAAAACTGAAGGAGATCAGAGGTCTACTGTTGCACATCACAGTGTAACTACCAGAAACCACTGACGGTTTCAGCCAGAGGACTCGAAGACACTTCGGGGTGATTGATAAAGGAGATGAAGAGTCTATGGGAATCTTCAAGAGGGATGAAGATGCTCGTGGAGGTGATTGATAGTTGGATGAGAATTGAAGCCTATAACTGGAACAGAGAAGGTGATCTCGTCTGTCATAGAGAAGACAAAGAGTCTCAACTGCCAGAGAGGCTGAGGAATCTCAGCATAACATGCAGTGATGCTGAACGAGTGGAAAAATGGCTAGAGAAGCTGAAGAGTCATGATGATGATCAGACAAAGCACTCGATTTGTGGAGGATATTGGCACTGTATGAGTATCCAGAGGTATTACGTGCATTGCATGCACAAGGTGCACAAAATCTATAAATACACAGTACAGAGAAGAGATGTGGTTGTCGTTGCTGTGGTTGTTGTTGTTGAAGGTGATTCATGCATGAAGGATGAGGGAAGTGCAGCAACTGAATTGAATAGAAGAGGAACTGTGCAGTGAATGGACATGGTGCACAAAGCATAAAAGGCAGAAGAACAAACAACGCAAGTTAGGTGTGCATGAAGGAAGTGAGGCAGACAGAGCAATGAAATGAAGTAGAATAGTGATGAGACTAGTAAGCTATTATTGAACACTATATCACTATAATAGGTTTCAGTATTTCATATTCATAATCTAGGGTGGTAGGGAGGTGCTAGGGAGGACTGTTGTCCTCAGAGGTTCAAGTGGATGCTTGAACACAAGGATTTGTAGCTTCCTTCTAGTTAGTGCTAGAGAAACCAGGGAGTTGGTGCTTCCTTCTAGTGGGTGCTAGAGAAAAACAAAGAGTTGGTGCTCTCAGTAAGTTGCAGCTTGCAAAATAGAGGTTGTAGCCTCACAATGAGTAGGTGCTCATATGTATGATAATGTAAAGAATGTAAATAATACTTATCGTATAAAGAAGAAGAGGTTTTTACCCTGTATGGGTTTCCTTGGGAAATATCTGTCTCTGTGTTTCTCATATATGTGACTGATGCTGAATTTGCCATTGTTTATTTCCCTGCATTATTGTGATCATCATTGAGTGCCTTATAAATATTTTAAAAGAAGCATAATTGTTTAAGCTTGGTGACAATTGATTCACCCCCCACTCTCAGTTTTCCAACAATTGGTATTAGAGCCAGCCCCTTTTATCTAAGGGTA
>CBVK0101108745.1:0-19230 GCA_900067695.1 Picea abies | reverse complement strand
CCTCAATGGCAGGTTTCCTCACTTTCGACAGTGGGTTTTCATTATTAACCCCTGATCGGGAGATTTCGTCGAGTGTTCGACTTCAACTCATTAATTTGCACCTGTTGGATTGTACTAGAGTACCTTGGGGATCATTGACATTAATGGTGATTTCCCACGCACTTGTTAATGGTATTCACTAATGACCAGTAATCAAGTGGTTCCTACCATGTTCTACTTCATCACATGGTTAGATTCGTACTATAGAGTAATGGAGATGAAGACCCTGAATCTTTTCTGACAGATTCAGGTTGCATTGGAGTATATTCAGTTTGTATTGTTGCATATATCCACATTGTATGTCTCATGGCTATGTTCAAATTTGATTCTTTAACACATAGATCCACAATGTGTTTTTGGTGGCTATGTTCATATTTGAGTCATAATGGCATGGATCCACAGTGTATGTTTGGTGGCCATGACCTGTATTGCTTGACATGGATCTTCGCATGTCGCCATTTATGCTTTGAGTCATTTGTATTCTAAGTATGGGAATGCCTACCTCAGTGATGATATATTATTATACTATATTTCCTTGTTTGTTGGCAGGTTTCCGACCGATTGTTCCTTGTTCCCTACACACACTCGACAAAGTATTTCAGCTATCACTTTGTTCTAACTTCATACTTTGGGGGGTTCTCTGTTACACATTATTTCCGTCATCCCTGTGACCGTTAATGATGTAAACCTATATGTTTCCTTCAGAAAGGCTAGTGGCCTAAATTCATGAAGAAAGAAGGGAGAAGAACTTTTACTGAGAGAAGAAGTTGTATTTTCCTTTGTAACAACCCTAATAAAGAGGATTTCTGCAGGTTTCTCTATACACAGGGCACGTAAATGCCTGATTTTCACAGGTTTCTCTATACACAGGGCACGTAAATGCCTAATTTCCGCAGGTTTCTCTATACACAGGGCACGTAAATGCCTGATTTCCGCAGGTTTTACTAAAGCTAGGTTGCATAGTTTCTACAGGCTACACTATAGCTAGGGTGCGGAAATGCCTGATTTTCGCAGGCTGCACTATAGCTAGGCTGCGGAAATTCATGTACGTGGCAAAAACAAGTGTCTTCTCGATGCTTCTACAAGGAGAAGCTTCCATTGTGAGGTGGCCTCTGAACGGTTTGGATCTTACTCGCTTTCATGATTTAGTGGGATCATCCTAACCTCCTAACCTTATCCTCTTTAAATTATAAAAGGAGAGGAGCTCTCATGGAGAAATTTAGTTGAATTTGGCTTGGAATTGTTAGCTTGGTTAGAGTGGCTTTATGCTTTGCTTTGTCTAGATAGATTGTGAGTAGCTATCATATCTACAGTCTCATAATCCATGAAGTATAAGTGTGTGGGAAGCAAGGAACTATTGGAAGGAACCTAACAAAATCAAGGCATCTGGTTATATCTTTCTTCCACATTATTTAATATAGATACACTTTTCTTTCATATATGACTGTTATTTGTCCATATTGTACGATTCCTTGATCATGTACATAGTTTCATATCAAATAGACTATGTTACTCTTGTCTTCGTTTGCTTGTGTTTATTTGCAGATATTTCTCCATAAGCCTCGTGACGAAGCTTGGATTGCATTGGCGAAGTCAGATCTTCAATATTTAAAAGGTATGTTCTAGATCCATTTCTCATTTGATAATCGAATCTAAGGAAAGAGTAGTGTATTGTCTTGTTTTGTTCTAGTTTTTTAGTGAAGCTAGGGGGATTGATTTGTGTCCTCACTTAACAATTAGCCCAATAACAGGGGGAGAATCCATGAAGAAGATACAAGTTGAACGATTTTCAAAGTCGAAAATTCAAGGGGATCCATTTTCTTTGAAGGATTTTGCAAATAGATTACAAGAATATGGAGGGTTGTAGTGCCTAGCACAACAGGTGCATATCGGAATAGTTTGAGTTTCCCATGGAAGCTTGTGAGGTTCTCTTTCTACAAATTCAATCACACCTTGTCACCAACTTGAAATTTGTGTGGAACCCCATGTTGGCCATGTCACTGCTTGTACTTGGCATTGACCTGAACATGTTGTTGGAGGTGTTAGATCCATTCAACAAATTTGGTTTATCTATCTACCTCGCTCTAAGCATGGGAGGACTCTATCAGGGAAGATGGAATGATCAAGGCTACATAAATGGGGCCAATAGTTGGAACCCCAAGCCAACCTAAAAAGGGGTATGGCCAATAGAGTTGTGGAGAGATCTATTATAGCTATGTTGAACATAAGGAAGAATTTCCTCCCATGTGTTTGGATGTTTGGAGTTGCGCATTCTAAGAAGATGCATAATCATTATGTTGACCACCTTTGTTTTTCCATTAGTTTGGGGGTGGAAGGTAGTGGATTTTATGAGGTCCATTGGTGACTATTGACTCGTAAATTGGTCAACTAGACACCTGCCTACAAATGGTTGCAAGGCACTAATAAAAAATATATATATTATCTATCTATAAACTATAAATACTTAACTATAGGTGGGGCTCCCTAATTAAAAGAGAAATCGACAATGCACTTGTTCTCTAAAGAATGATCTTTAGCAGTCTATTTCAGTTTTCCTGAGACATTTTGATGCATCGGTCAATGAATTTCTAGAGGTGATGATTGAAAAGGTATAATTCTTTGTCTTGGTTATTAGCAACAATAAATTCCCATCCATAACATATTATACTCATAGAAAAGGTTGTTGTTTTATTAAAAGGGTTGGTATATATTGAAGATTTCATATGCATATACAAGTCATGTGCAAGTGATTAAGTGGACTTTACGTTTAAATTTTTTGTTATATCCTAGTGATCCAATATGAAATAATACTTAATCACTTAACATAACCTTGCATATTATATGAAGTATCGAGCTCTCGTTATGAAAGAGGTGGCACGATGAAGTTTAAATGTGAGAGATTCTTTTCAGCACAGCGTATATGCTATATTGCATATTATTTTCGTATCACACGTTATTTTCTCTTGACATTTACGTTGGCATGTATATGTTGTCACATATTAAGGGTGGAGATGAATGTGGTTTTTATTTTGAAAAGAGGAAGGAAGGTAAATCTCAGACACTGTTCTATATGACATAAAATATTTCGTTGATATGGATATTGGGCACATGATTTGTTGTGTACTTGGCATACTATATTGCATTGTTAATGGTGCTAATTTCTAGTGGAATGGTGATTTGGAAAATAAATTAATGTTTTTGGGACGTGAGTCTCATGCATTGAATGCATGGATGCGGGGTTTTCGTGAGGTTACCACCTCGAGCATTCTGGCATTTTCATTATGTTTCTTGGAATTGAGCTCTAGAGTGACTGTTGTTCGACCCTGGCCATGGTTATTTGACAGTGAAATTCATTGTTTTCAAAGGAAAAATGAGCGGTTAGAAAAGGTATGTTTACTGTAGCTAATACCCATCAATGCATACTAAATTTTTGTAATGGTAATTTAGACAAAAGATTTGTCCACTGTGAATGTGCATGTTGCTTTGCTTGTGAGTTCGTTCTCTCATTTTTTCTTCCCTCCCAAGAATAAAATGCTCATTTCACTTCATTGATTGATTTATATGGTTCACATCCATCAAATGTCATAAAATCGAGTTGGGTTTCACCAAATTGTCTCAAAAATGTTCTTCCTTGACATATTTTATGGTGGAATTGGATCGTTGACTAGGTTGAGTATAATGTAGCCTGAGTGTTAGTATTTTTGTTAAAGGAAAGGGGAATGTCTTCTTCAACTTTGCTCCTTTGTTATGAGTTTCCAGTAAGAATCCTTCTTCCATTCTCATGTATAATGCTCGCCTTAAGTGAATCCTTTGTCATTTTTTTTGTAGTACCCATTGTTGGGACCATCGTTACATGTTTTTCATATCTCTGCTGGGCTCCATTGTTGCATTTTTCTACTAGGAAATACTCTCTCGAGTCACGATTCAAAGGGGGAATTTGCAGTCTGGTTTCAAACCCAGGCATTTAAAGGGCTATCTTATCGTTTTGCATGATTGTTTTCAGAAGTTAAAGTTTGTTGTTGTTGAGTCCTAGGTTTTCGCATTCCTGTGTGTTAAAGAACATATATTTAAGCTTGCAAGGAGATTTCTAGTATATATTGAAATTGGTAACCCTATGCTCTTTTAAATACAATGATATGCCTCATGTTGCAATGAAAGAATGTTGTGATCCAGTTTCGATACTTGCTCTTTTTGAAGGAAGACTAATATGCATCGATTGTTTAATGGGCGTTGATGGTTATTTTCTTGAAATAAATATGGTAGTAAATTGATATAATGAACATGCCAAATTCCTTCTTTGGCCCTATTCAGTTTTGATTTATTAAAAGGGTTATTGGAAATGTTTAATGTCAGTTTAAAAACAAAAATGAATCTTCTCATTTCCAATATCATACAGTCTAATGATAGTTTGGATTCGAACATGTTTATTGCACAATTTGCTTGAAGTTGAAAAAGACATGAACTGGAGTTACCAATGAAAAATGGTTTTGCAAAAATTTATGAAATGGTGATATAAGTTATATACTATTGAAGAAAGGGTTCAATTGAGATTGTCTTATATTTGCATATCATTGCTCATGGCTTCGATTATTAAATGAGAATGATATTTGTCTCGAAGATTGGAATGTTTTGTTTATTTTACACAGGATCAATTCCCTCATGTATTCACTTTCCATAAGCCATTCCTTATTCCTAGATTCATATATCATTTCAAAATTTCATTTACCTTTTCCCTTGTGTAATGATTTTTATTTTATTTTTGATTAAATGATGTTAATAATGGAAAGAAGAGCATGTTATGATTGGCATAGCGTATATGGTTATGGTCAGTCTTGAAGAAGTATGTTGTAGACTGATTATATTTGATTAATTTAATTTATATTGCTCAGGGCCAACTCCTCCATATTTTCACTTTCCATAAGTTATTCCCAGCTCCCAATTCCATATTCATTTTATTCCATAAGTTTTCCCCCCTCATGCATGATAGATTTTTGACAATAAAGGAATGATCGAAGAAGATATGAATTGACAGAGGAAGTGATAAGAAATTGTTTGACTTTATGATAGACTATTTTTCTGAACATGTGCCATATCATTCCCTACCATTATATCATTTTTCACACATTAAAATCCCAACCATATTCCCAAAAACATTGTCTCCCCCATGTTCTTGAATGATAACTATTTATGTGATGATTGAATAATTGAAGGACAAAGATGATATCTTGTTTGATCCCTCCCTTGTGTATCTCCTTGATTGCTTGCATGTGGTTTGTTGTTAACATAGTTTTTTCTAAGCTATGTAAGAAAAATGGTATTTGATGTTTAGTAGATATTGTATGCATGCTCTAACTTTGTTTTACACTTATAGATGAGTTTCTTCAGTAGAGGAAGTGGTGGCATAGGAAACAAGGGAAGAGGGAGGAGACCAAATAATTTCGGGGAAACAAAAGACTTCGCTTCTCAATCCATTTCGATGTTTAATCTGAGGAGTTTAATCAACTCCTACAAACTGGTTTCTTGAACTTAGCAGTTCAAGGGGATTTCCAACCTCGTCTTCCACTTGAAACACCACCCCTTCAACATCATCCAAATACTTATGGAATAATTTCACCACCATGTGTTTCATTACCTCCTGAGATTCCATCCACAAGGTTGATCACATGTCTCTGATAGTCTACCGATTCTTGTTAGATTTTTGGATTAGTTTTCAGTACTGATTGAGGGTTTTGTGCAGATTCAAGGCAATGACATTTATGGCCTGCCATTTCAGCTTTGTTTTAATCTTGGTTTCACTTGAATGGTCTGTGTATGATGCAATCTACCATCTTTGACTGCTAAGTCTCATTTTGGTCCTTACCTCTTAGGGTCTGAAGAATGTTATTGGTTGTATTTCAAACTTGAATAAATAAAACCTTTGGATGGTTTTGAAGTCTCATTTGATTTTTTTTGTGTCATCTTTGTCAGATCTTTTATTTCTAAAGTTGTTCAAAAATTATTCAAAAATATTTTATTTTATGAATATTTTCTTTTCATTTTGACATACTTAAATTATAAAAAGATAATATTAATTCCAAGAATATACCTCTTGAGAATTAATTGAATTTTTTTTGTAAAAGAGGCTATAAACACAGGGTGATAATCTCGATTATTTTTCTCTATCCAAGAAGAATTTGAAAATGTTAGTATTAAGATAGATCATTCTTTTTCATAAACATTTATTTGGCAACCATACCGGGGAAATCTTCAATATTTCTCTTGTATTTGTTTCTCTTTGTTGTAATTATTGTAAATTTTTTGTAATTGACCATCTTTCTTTTTCTTATTATTTTTTGTTTTCATGACCATACATGTTGCACATCAACCTAACATTGGATAGGGTTTAGATGATCAAACCAACATTTTGTTAACTCTATTCAATGCAATTTTAGAAAAAACCCGCTCACAAACTAAACTTAATCAATCTTGGGAAGTTATTTCTCAAGATATTAGAATTAGCGAATAGTGGGAGGCCCAACAAAGGTTGGCCAAAAATCGTCCTCCTTGTTAAGAAATTTTTCTTATGTCCTCTGGTTCTCATTTTTCTTGAAGAACGAGACGGTTGTCTCCAGAAATTAATCCTATCTCTGAGATAGAAAGAAGAAACGTTGTCCTGAAAACCATACAAGGCAAACATCGAAGATCTTTGTCTGGTTATTCTAGATCCTTGGTATCTTTGATCCCTATCACTTTCAAAATGACATCTTTCGATTCTTCTTCTAGTACTAGTCAATCTTCTTCTTCACAATCCTCTTCCTCTTCCTTAATTGGAAGCATTTCTAGTCATCAGATTCTAGTTAAATATACCACCAATCTGTTGAGAACTCAACACACCCTAAAAGCCTTATGAAATTTCATCACCTTTTGGGTACCACTTGTTTTCTTCACTGTCTGAATCGATTTCACTTTGGGAAATTGTTTATCTTATTGTGTTTTGATGACTCTTATCACCTAGTCAGGTTTGTTTGAACTTGTGAAACCTCGTGACTAAAAGAACTTGACACCCGAATTAAGAATCTGCAGCGAACACTGCACCTAACGCGCTCAAGTTCGGCGTCGGAAAAAATCAAGCAAGTAAAGGAACCACACAATAACAACAGTCGTCGAGTGTCGATCCTCATCGACAATGGCAGAAAGCGGTTTTGGTTTGTGTAAAGTTATTCGCACAAAGTTTCAGAAGATAGTCGATCCCCTTTAGCATTGGCAAAATACAAAAAGAGAACATTTAAATTGAATGAGGAACTTTCATAAGAAGATATATAGTCAATCACTACGTAAAGCCCATCGATTATTTGTCTGGATCGACGGATCTGGAGAACCATTTCACTATCAAGCGTTGCAGAGTCTAATTGGGCCTCGGTGGTGGGTTTGGTTCATGTTGTTGAGTCAAAGGGATTTAGGACCCCTCAACATAATTGGCGCTAGAAGGAGGGTCGAACGAATGAATGGCTAACAATATTTCCGATATAATATTTCACACAACCTATAGATTCAAAACAACCCACATGCATGGCTAGTCATTCTCAAGACAACCCACATACACTGAGTACTCCTGAAAAGAGTAATTCACCCCAGCAAGAGGAAGAACATTTATTTCCTGAAATACCTTATTCTTTTCCCCATGAGGAGTTGAACCAGTTCAAAAGAATCACAAGAGCTTACACCCAAAAAATTGGAGCACTACACTTAGCTTTGTTACTTCCTCGCAGAAAACAAGTAAGCACACCAGTGGTCAACACCACCAACCAAGTTTTTTTTCACACAGTAGAAGACCTGATAGATATCACCCTCACCGAGATCGAACATCCCCTCAATCTAATCCCTGAAACACCAGCTGGTAACTTCTCTGAGCCCGACGATTTTGAATCGGAGGAGGAAAGGTTTAACTCGGATCGCTCAACTTCAAAGTCAGACGACATGGAGGATAACAATGATCATAATGAAGACAGAGGAAACCCACCCTAGAATAATCAACCTTGGTTGGCCAGATATGCTTTGGAAATCCTTGGATGAGTACATAACCTTCCCCGACATCCAGAAAAGTTACTCCCTAAATTTGACCTTGAAACCTCAGGGTTGCCTGAAGACCATATAAAAAGTTCATACTAGTTATTATACTGATGAATGTCCAACATGAAGACATAGTATGTAGGATTTTCCCCCATACCTTTGAGAATTCATCCTCTACGTGGTATTTTAACTTGCTTGTAGGGTCCATAACTAGTTGGACGAAGTTTCAAAAGGAATTTTTAGGCAAATTTGCAGAAGAAACCACTACAGGAGCTTTGATGGCTGAATTTTTTGCCACCGCCATGAGTTAAAAAGAGAAGGTTAAAGACTTCAATCAACGATTCACCACTATCCTGAAAAAATTCCAACTCAAAGCTAAACCCACTCAGAAGTTGCAAATCGAAGTATACGCTAATGCTCTCCCTACTTCTATTTCCATGTTTGTAAAAAGGGCTACCAAAACAACCCTAGCTGAAAATTTCAAGGAAGCCAAAACAATTGAATTCCAAATGAAGGGATGTAAAGAGGGTCAGGACTCATTAGTTAAGAAGGAATCTCAGCCTCCACCCAGGAGAGGACTCTTGTTTACCAGACCCCCAGGGAAACAAGCAAAACAAGGGCCTAAAAAAGAAAGTGGAGACATAGAGGACCTACAACGGATGATAAAGAAGTTTTCAAACGAAATAATAGACATGAAAAGAAGTGTAGGGGAAGGAATCCAAGGCCAAAGGCCCTATAAACCCTTTTTTTTTTAAATCCTCCCTTCAAAGAAATTGAACCTCCCCCAGCCGACTTAAACATCGACCTGGGAAATGTAGCATCCAACTCTTTTTGTACCTATCACTAAGAGAAACATTATGAAAGAGATTGTCCACAATGGATGCATGCCATGAATTTGATGGCCAATGGGTTCCTAGAAAAATTTTCCCTTACCGAAAAATCAAGCAACTCAGCGATGAATATTGTTGATCAGGAAGAAGTTGACCCGCCAAAATAAACAACCATGTTGTTGTGGGAACCTGACCTGTTGATGCCCTCCGATGATCTATTTGAGGTTCAAGAACCACTCGCAGAGGTCTTGGTTGTGCAAACTTGAAGTAGGGGTCAGTCGATCTCAAACGACTTTACCATTGCCCACACTTCGAGAGGGAAACAAACATCTGATCACCTGAAAGAATCTTTTTTCTCCCAAAGAAATCCTATAAACATCCATACACGAGAATCAACCAAGCTAGACTACAACATAATAGAAGATTTAAAAAAATTGAAGGCGAATATATCGGTCATGGACATGTGTAGAATTCCCCAACAAAAGGACTTTTTGTTACAAGACTTGAATTCAATAGAAACTCCTATAACAAGCATTGACCAAGGAGAGAATCTAGCCCTCATGGATCTAAGAAATAAACCAACTATAAACGCTTGCTCTGAAGATAAAAAAGGAAATCCTTTTGTCCCATCGTTCCTCTTGACATTTGAATTCTTCAACAGAAACCTCCATAATTGTTTGGTTGACTCAGGGGCATCCTCTAATGTTATGCCATTATCTATCTGCAAGAAATTAAACGTAGTCCCCCTCAAAAGTGATAAACATGTGATACAACTGGACAGAACCTAGGTGAAAGTTATGGGAGAACTCAAGGATGTCATGATCAGAATGGAAACACACCCGAAATTTGTTCAAGTAATTTATATCATTGTAGTAGATATACCAGAGGCTTATGGACTGCTACTTAGTCGAGATTGGTCCGATAAGTTGAACAGATACTTTAGCACAGACTGGGATCACCTTTGGTTGCCATTAAAGGGACACACGAACATGATCATGATCGATAGGGAAAGGTATCTCAAACATATTGTCATCGATTTAGAATCCCTTAACGAACCCTCTTCGACAGATTTCCCCGTGCTAGGAAACTACTCCTGCAACTCCGATTTCGGTAAATTTGATGTTCCTCTTACTCAAAACTCCGAAATGACTTTTCAAGAAAATGTATCAACGACGGCGGAAGAAACCCTCTTATGTCAAGAACCTCTATTGGAAACCATGGAGAAAATGGGTGGAGAGGAAGAAGTCAGTAAGAGTGGAAAAGATGATGATCCTTGCTCGCAAGTATGGACCTTGTACTTTGATGGGAATAAATCACAAGAAAGGTCAAGAGCAGGGTGTATCCTCATTGATTCGAAGGGGAAGCAAAATTTCATGTCCTGCAGATTAGAATTTGAATGCACTAATAACACCATCGAGTATGTAGCTTTGATGCAAGGGCTGAAGAAATCCATAAACTTAAACGTTAAATAAATAAAGGTTTTCAGAGACTCTAAAATCATCGTTAGGCAAGTAAGGAATATTATACATTGCAACTCTCCCCACCTGAGAAATTATTAACAGGAAGTGCACAGGTTAATGGAACATTTTGAAGCCTTCAACATTACAGCATTCCCCAGAACAAAGAATACTCTTGTTGATTCCCTAGCCACTGTCACTTCGAGGATATCCCCTTTAGAAGACTATGAAGCCTCCTGGTTCACTGTGGAACTACTCTACAAACCATCAGTGCCCAACAATATTTCTAATTGGAAGGTCTTTGAAGGAGATGAACAGATCATAAACTTCTTAACTAATCAGGAGAATTTTAAAGACTTGGTTATTGACGATGAATTATTCCAAGAGCATCTAGTAGAAATTGATCCCCATAAGCAAGGAGGTGAAACAGATCAGTCGGCTGACAAACCAAGGTTTCACACAATACCGAAAGGGGTATCCAATTTGGAGAACCTATTTGACTTAAGGAAAATATTTAAAGGGTCAACAAACACAAAGACAAGGAGTTCATGTCCCATGTACGAGACTATAAATCTAGGAACCCCACAAAACCATAAGAATATGAATATTGGTAAGACAGTATCTAAAGAAGAAAGGAAAGCCTATCTCAAACTGTTCAAAGAATATCAAGATGTCTTTGCATGGTCCTACCGAGATTTGAAAACTTATGACACTCGTATTATCCAACACACAATCTCGTTAAAACCCGAAGTAAAACCCTTCCAACAAAATCTCTGGAAGTACCACCCATCTTAGGAACCCCTCATGTGTTAGGAGTTAAAGAAATTACTAGATGCTAAAATTATCTTTCAGTTTAGAAACTCTGCCTGGGTAGTAAATTTGGTTCCTCTCAGGAAGAAGTCTGGGGAGATCCGTCTGTGTGCGAATTTCAGAAACCTCAGCAGAGCATTAGAAAAGAACAACTACCCAGTCCCACCGATGGAACAACTCTTGCAGAGTGTGTTTGGTTATGATGTTTTTTCCCTGTTGGATGGTTTTTCAGGTTATAACCAAGTTCTAGTTTGAGAGGAAAACCGATTGAAATCTACCTTCCGAACTAAGTGGGGAACCTTTGCTTATAAATGCATGTCCTTTGGGTTAATCAATGCAGAGGAAACCTTCCAAAGGGCCATTGATGTAGCATTTCAAGGACTAATCAACAAATGTGTAGTATTTTATTTGGACGATGTGACTGTGTATTCAAAGAATAGAGAAGATCGCATCCAACACCTAACCTAGATTTTCGAAAGGTGTAGGAAATACAGTATATCTTTAAACCCTAAGAAAACTATCTTTGGTGTCGAAGAGGGAAAACTACTAGGTCGTATTATATCTCAAGCAGGAATTTGCATAGACCTAGAACGAATTAGGGCAATAGCTCATCTTCCCTTACCCCACAACAAAAAGGCTATGCAATCCTTCTTTGGGAAAATCAATTTTGTGAAGAAATTCACCCCCAATTTCGCTAAAACTATCAAAACCTTACAAAAAATGATCTGCAAAGATGTTGAATTTAAGTGGGAAGACAAACAAAAAAGTGTTTTCAGCAATATTAAGACTGCAATATCTCAAGCTTCGGTGTTGAGAAGTCCCGACTTTAGCAGATATTTTTTCCTCTATACTTTGCCTCCGACCAATCATTAGCTGTAGTATTGACTCAAAAGAATGATGACAACAATGAGGTGTCGGTCTCATTCATGAGCACTAATCTCCAAGGGGTGAACTAAATTACCCTGCTATAGACAAGCATGATTATGTGGTGTACAAGGCAGTAAAACATTTCAGATCTTACATCCTAAAAAACCACACCAAAGTCATTGTGCCTCATCCTGCAGTCTGATCCCTATTCACTCAGCAGGATGTGGGGGAAAGAAGAGGAAATTGGATGCCAATGGTCCAAGAATTTTATCTAGATATAAAACCTTCCAAACTAGTTAAAGGACAAGGATTGTGTAAATTGGCCATTGAAGCCCAGGACCAAGTAAATTAAGACCCCGGATGGGAGAATGAATTGGCATTATGGTGTAGTGAAGCTTTATATGTTCCCCCAGGGTAGAAGTCTTAGTATGAAAAACTAACGTATCTCATGCATCAGGGGACTTGCCCAGAAAACCTAAACCCTAAGGAAAGGAGAGCTCTCAAACTAAAATCGGCACAATATCGCCTCATAAATTCGGTGCTCTTTCACATTAATTATGATGGGTTACTTTCAATATGTCTCGAACGTTAAGACACAAACAAGGTTTTGAATGAGCTCCATGATGGTCCTGTGGGTGGACACTTTGCAGGGAATACCACCGCTCACAAGACACTGAGGGCCGACTATTATTGGCCAACTCTGTTTAGATACGCTCACACATAAGCTAGGACCTGTAAAACTTGTCAAATGAGCATGGGGAGGGAAAATAGAGTAGTTTTCCCATTCCAACCTATGGCCATCTCCAGAACATTCGAGCAATGGGGGTTAGATGTCATAGGAGAAATTACACCGAGTTCTTCAAAGAAACATAAATACATATTGACTGCTACGGACTATTTCACGAAATGAGCAGAGGCAATCCCTCTGACTCATGTAAACAAAAAGGTGGTAATTCAATTCATAGAACAATAGCTGATCACAAGGTTCAGTATGCCTTCCTTTCTTGTTTTTTATAATGTCGCTTACTTTTCTTCCACCCTATTAACAGAGTTTTCTCTAGACAAAGGAATCATAATCAGATACTCTGCAAACTACTATCCATGGGGGAATGGAGTGGCATAATCAACCAATAAGAACCTAGTGAGGATATTGAAGCAAACAGTTGCAGACAACCAGAGGAATTGGCATAGTTCACTTCATAATGCCTTATGGGCCGATAGAGTAACACCCAAGGAAGATATAGGGAATTCCCCATACTTTATGGTATACGGACAAGAAGTCATTCTCCCGAACAGGCTATATCTTCCATCTCTTCAGCTCGCTCAGGGCTCTAGAGGAAAAACCTCATCGGTTATTCAACAAAGAATTGATACCCTCCTCATGCTAGAAGAAGAAAGGGAGAAAGAAAAATCAAAGTTCGTTGCTCATCAGCATATATTTAAAATGTGATTTCAGAAGCATAAGGCTAAAGAGAAGAATTTTGAAGTAGGAGACTTAGTGTTGAAATGGGATAGAGCGAATGAGTCAAAGGGAAAACATTCAAAGTTTCAGAATATATGGCTCGAAGGTTTTTAGGTAGCCGAGAAACTTGGGGCAGGCACATATCGGTTGCAAAATCTGAGGGGGGATCCCGATGCCTTCCTAGTGAATGGCCAAGCCCTAAAACAATATTTCTATTAAAAAAACAAAGTGTGTTTTCATGTTATTTTATTTCTTAGGCTGATTGCGGAGTCCTTTATTTTTGTTTTTGTTTTCTTTTTGTCATATTGTTTGTTCTTTGAAGTTGTGTTCCACAAGGCATCGGTTGACCTTAATCAATACGGTGTAGCAAACTCTGTTCCTGACTCATACTTACATACAACACAAGAAACGTTGGGTGAATTGTTGTTGTCTTAAAGGAGTTTTGCATCTAACCTTTGCAAATAAACAACCTTGGCAAGTGATGAAGTGTTCTCCTGGTGGTCTGGTAAAACCTAAAGGGAAAGATGGTAAGCTGGAAAGGACCACATGTACCTCAAGACAAAGCTAGAAAATTTTCACCTTAACCATCTCATGTTGTAGATAACAGACGTCCTCCTCTCCCACTCGCTCAGGGCATTTCTTTTGAAATAAATTAATTATATCAAATGAGTTCAAAGTAGGAGAGGGTATGCAGATAACTCTGTCGGGGCTATGGACGCTCGCTGGCAGCGGAGCAACACCACGTCAAGTGAATGATGATAAATAAAAGGCCTAGTGCCATTGAATGTTTTACTTGACTCTTGTCAAAAGAGGGTGTGGGTCATGGTTAAAGGGAATGAAGGTGAAATAAAGGTTGAAACCCCACAGACAGGCCCTGATTCATGAACCGGGGAAATTTAAAATGTAAGGATAGAAGAGACTCTCATAAAAGAAAAAAAAGCAGTTAAATTATTAGCCAACTTTTGCATCAGCTAAGCCCGGGGAAGGAATAGAGATTCTACTTTCACCCAGTAAGTCGCCATTTGTTGAGCACTCAACACACCCTAAAAGCCTTATGAAATTTCATCACTTTTTGGGTACCACTTGTTTTCTTCACTGTCTGAATCAATTTCACTTTGTTAAATGGTTTATCTTATTTTGTTTTCATGACTCTTATCACCTATTCAGGTTTGTTTGAACTTGTGAAACCTCATGAGTAAAATAACTTGACACCCAAATTAAGAATTGGCAGCGAACACAGCACCTAGCACGCATAGGTTCAGCGTCGAAAAAAATTCAAGCAAGTAAAGGAACCACACAATAACAACAGTTGTCGAGCGTCGATCCTCATCGGCATCGACAGAAGGCGGTTTTGGTTTGTGTAAAGTTATTCGCACAAACTTTCAAGAAGATAGTTGATCCCCTTCGGCATCGGAAAATTACGAAAAGAGAACATTTAAACTGAAGGAGGAACTTTCATACGAAGATATCATGTCAATCACTATGTAAATCCCATCGATTATTTGGCCAGATCGACAGATCTAGAGAACCATTCCACTATCAAACGCTGCAGAGTCTAATTGGGCCTTGGTGGCAGGTTTGGTTCCTGTTGTTGATTCAAAGGGATTTAGGACCCCTCAACACAATCCTGCCAAAGTAATCAAGAAATTTGGTTTATTCTAGTTTGAGGAAGATGCCACAACTACACCATGGAATGTGTCATCGCCTCTAGATCTTGCTCCAACCACTAATCCCCTTCCTAAATTCAAAGATCATTTCCTAAAATTTTCAGGAAATGGCACTATTTCTACTAAAGAACATCTTAGTGCATTTTCTAATGCATGCCACAATATAGGAGAAAATGATGTTGATGCATGTATGCAATTATACGTTAATTCTCTATAAGGGAAAGCTATTGTTGATTTTTTTGAATTGCCTCCTAAAGTATTTTCGACTTGGGATGGATTGGTTTACTGTTGGATTATAGTAACATTGTTTTTACAAATGGTGAAACCATTAAATATTCTTCCAATCTTAGATTCACCAAATTGTACAATAAAATCCCAGAGATGATTCATCCTCATAGTCAAGATGCTTTCACTCAATACCATAATTCCTTGCTCTCTTCTTATCGTCATAGGTTAGAAGAGAAAAATGTGACAAGATTAGGGTCCCTGTTAGATTTTGTAGCTCTGAGGTACTTCTGCATAGGCAGCGCCCAACATGCAGAAGTGTTTCAGCACATTTTCTCCCTAGTGACTTTATAATTTGTTTTTATAAAGTAACTTTATAAAGTGGTTTTATAAAGTTGAGCCTTTTATTTTTAAAGTGTAAAAGTGACTTTATGAGGTTGTGGGTCATTGTAATGACTTGAGTGACCTCAATGAATGATTAAGTCATGATTGTTGATCTCAAGGGAAAGTGAATAGTCACTCAAGGGAGACCAAGGGTTAGAGGAGTTACACATTAAAATTGCATAAAGGTAGCACTTGAGGAAGAGAGGGCACAAAGTTTGAGGAGAGCTTGAGCGGGAAGGTGAAGAGTCACTTTTCTCAAGAGAGAGATTGAGCTCATGGAGAAGTGAGAGTAATAGAAAGAGGAGGGTGCATTCTCCAAGGGAAAGGGTGAGGTCCGTACAGCTAGAGAAGGGACATGATTTCCAAGGAAGGAGAGGGTCAGTACAACTGAAGGAGGGCATGATTTCTAAGAGGAGAAGAGGGCACACTTTTCCAAAAATTGCAACATTAAATGTTGAGTTGACAGCAGTGAAAAGGGAGGACATACAACACTATTTAGAGGTCGTACAACTGCATAGAAGCACAAAAATTGAGACAAGAGGAGGGAACGATTTTCTAGGTGTTTTGTTGTATGAAATTAGTGCAGAATAGTACTGCTAATGTGCACATATATCGATATTTTATTTGTTGTTAAAGGGACTATACATTGCAGAAAATGAGGTTTGTTTTGTGTTTTTTAAGAACGCAAATCGTGGAGGTATGTTGGCACATTTTTCAATAATATGTTGTTGTTGATTACTTCTTGTTGTAAAATCTAATATGAAATTTCTATGAGCTCAATAAGAAGAATCTCCTTGAACTAGTTTTCCCGGGTTGGGTTTTTCCAGAGGCATTGCCCATAAATTAATAGTATTATATGGAGTGATTCATCTGTTGTTCACTATTATTTCTGCTGCTATTTTAGTTTCAGATCTCTGACATTTAGTATTTATGGTCATAAAGTACAGTTTAGTCATGAGTTTATTGCTTTATTGTTGAAGCTTTATAGGAGGTTGAAATTTTTTTATGACTTAGTGTATATCTTAGCTAAAATTTCTACAGGGTATCACAGAAGGAGCTATGAGGTTCAATAGACAAGAGATTTGACACTTGATTTGCAGTGGGTGCAAAGGGGTTTTTCTTGGAAGAAGGGAAGGGAAAAATATTATTGACGTGAGGGTTTCCAGAAGAAGGTTTACAGTAGGAGGAAACAAGTGAATATAACAACCAACAAGATCAAAGGTTAGATCTTGGGTTAGGGTCTATTCTGTTGCAGAGGGGAACCAAATCTTGCTCCTGCATGAAATAATAAGGGGAAGAAGAAGCCTAGTGATTGGGCCACCTTACGGGATAGAAAGTGCATCTAGCCATACGACCAAAATGAGGTCAATGTTCCTTAGTGTGTCAGAGACAGACTCAAACATGCATGTGGATAGTGGGGTCAACACCACGCATGTAGTGAAGGGTGCTGGAACCATGGATTTCCAGCTAGAGTCAGGAGGTTCTCTAAAGGTGGAAGAGATGTCCCATGTACCAAACTGAGGGTCAACTTTCTCTTTGTATCAGCTCTGGAGGATAAGGGGTATGCAATGATGTTTGAGGATGGACAGGTGCTCATTGTTTGACAACACATGTATTCCAACAGAGGATGAACACCTTCAGTAACCACTCACACAAACAGATCAAAGATCAACACATTGATGTTTTGACGTGGTAAAACCCCTACAAGGAAACATCCACTGCCCCAGCCAATGCGGCCACTTGGAGTAGTTTATTAATGCAAAAGAAATTATAGAGAGATTTTACAAGAGAGTTTCTCACAATCGATCATTGGCAAATGACCCTCCATTCTCTTTAAATAGAGATCATGGACCAATTGGGTTTTAAGCCATGGATCTATGGTCATTAAGATCGAGGAGAATATGAACTGTCAGATCACTCTATGTTGGGAACATATCGTGACCGTTGTATTTCCTAACTACAAATGAATACTAATGCATACTAAAGAAACACACTAAGAAACACATTTTACCTAAAGACTTGTTAGACCAAGTAGATCTTAACTAACTCCTAAGTGTCTAAATATCCTAACATCCCCCCTTAAGAAAAACTTGGGATAGGATTGAAGGATTTACAATAGTGACACAATAGGAGAAGGAAGGAGGCATTAAAGCCTATCCCCCCTTAATGAAAAATTCCTGAACTCTTAACATAGATCGAAGTTTGGAAAACTTCGCTTCTCTAAGAGACTTTGTGAAAATGTCTGCAACTCGATCTTCTGTAGGGAAAAAGAGCACTTCAATAACTTGATCATGAATGATCTTTCTGATGAAGTGCATGTGTAGCTCGATGTGCTTGTTGCGCTGATGTTGGACTACATCTTTGGCGAGCTTGATGGCACACGTATTGTCGCACCAAAGGTTGGTCGGATGTTGTTGCTGGAATCCAAACTCTGAAAGGATCTGTCGAAGCCACAAGGCTTCCTGACTTGCATTTACCATTGCTCGATACTCTACTTCTGCTGAAGAAAGTGAAATATCATGTTGTTTCTTACATGCCCAAGTGACAGGTCTTGAACCAAGGCTGAAAACATAACCTGTAGTAGCCTTCTCATCAGGGTCATTGGCCCAATCTGAATCAGTGAAACCAACCAATAAAGGAGTCCCCCTTAACTATGATGTATCCCAAACTGAATTGTACCACAGACATAGCGAAGTATCATTTTAGCTGCTTTCCAATGGCTTTCATAGGGTGTTTGCATATACCGGGCAACAAGACCAACATCAAAGGAAATATCAGGATGGGTATGAGTCAAGTATAAGAGGCTACCAACTAACTAACGAGACAAGGTGGCATCAACTTCAGGAGAAGTACAGGTGGCAGTAAGCTTGACTCTAGACTGGAAGGGAGAAGGGGTTGGTTTACAATCATCCATGTGAAAGCGATGAAGAAAGTCACAAGCATACTTAGACTGGGAAAGAAAAATTCCTTCATTGGTTTGCAAAACTTGGAGGCCAAGGAAATAATGCAAAAATCCTAAGCCTGTCATTTCAAATTTCTTCTTAAGGCTAGTTTTCACATGGTTTAAAATTTTTGAGTCGCTACTGTTGGATTACTGAGAGGGGGGGTGAATCAGTAATAGAGCAATTTAATCCTTTTTAACCATATAATCCAAGTGTTATATCAATGTTGTTGGATTACTGAGAGGGGGGTGAATCAGTAATAGAGCAATTTAATCCTTTTTAACCAAATAATCTAAGTGTTATATCAATGTAGCATTATCATCCAATAAATGTAGAGTAAATAAGCAATGACCAAATGAACAATCATACAAATACACAGTACACCAGTGTTTTACGTGGAAACCCAAAGCGGGAGAAAACCACGGAATGTTTTTTCTTATATGTCTTGAAGAATTACATTCATTAGAAGTGCCAACTTCCTTTGTTTTCCAGCTGCAA
>CBVK0101108744.1:0-18096 GCA_900067695.1 Picea abies | reverse complement strand
TATTATTAAATAAGACCCACTATGGTAGTTAAATATAATAATTGGGTAATTAGATATAATAAATGTAAGAAGACTTCTTAGAAGGTTCTATTTCTAAAAGATTCCTCCTCTAGAATGTTCTTAGGTGATGGTAGCACTATATAAAGGGATTCAAGCAATGTAATGAGGCATGAAGAGAAGTATTGTATTTGGAGCAGTATCTCAATAGGAGGATGCCCCCTCGAAGAGGCAAGTGAACAGGAGAGGGTCCCTTTCATAATAGGATCCATTGTATGGTGTTTCCCTACCTCAAGGGTTTATATAATAAAGTTTTGTTTTTCTATATTGTTCTTCTATATCTGTTGTGGTGATTTTGTATTCAGTCTTAGGCTCTTAACAATTGGTATCAAGCACTTTCCTTGGCCAAAGAATGAGAGATTTGTTTCCCCTTTTTGCAGAATTTTTTTTAGGAAAGAAAAAGAGGGTGGCACACTTAAGGTTCAGATATAAAGATTTACGAGATGAATTTGGAAAAAAAAAATGGGTATTTGAATTCCTCTCGGAAAAATACCCAATTTCAAAAAAAATATCAACCGAAATGGAGTTCGGGAAGTAAAGTTATGAGCATTTTAAATTCGGTGGTTTTTCAAAGTTTTTCCAAAAAAAGCCGCGATTTTCTGTCGTAACTTATTGGTCTATTTTTGGAGGTTTTTCATAGAAAGATGTATTTTACAGGGAAATGGGATGGCCCTAGTATTGAATCATTCATTAAAGAAAGAAAATCAGCATGGGAAGATACTTGGCCCCATTGGGTAGATCTCAAATTGCAAGGTGATGTTGCCATTTGGTGGAAATCGCTTGATTATAAGGAGATGGTGAGACTTTCCAATGTAGAATTTGAAAAAATATTGTTAGACAAGTGGGCTCATGGAGAAAATAAGGATAAAGAGAGAACCAAAAGTTTATTTTCATGTGAAAAATATATATTATAAGTTCATAGCTGTATTCATAAAGAAAATATCATTATTTCTATTAACCCTAGTTGCATGCATAATTTTATCAATGTTCAGTTGGTTAATAGATTGAAAGTTCCAATAAAGAATATTCAAAGCACACATGTTGAGGGTGAAAATGTTCAAATTTTTAAAGATTTGAAGATTACCATGGATAAATATGTGCTGCATTCATATTTTTGTGCTATGGATATGGATGAAGTGGATATTGTTTTGGGATATCCTTGGATCGAATCAATGGGTACCATTAATATTAATCTGCAAAAGAAGTTTTTAAAGTTGTGGTACAAGAAAAAGAAAATCACATTGCAGGATGTGTCTCTTAGTAAGAAAAATGGACCCATGGAGGCTAGAAAAGAAGTTATTGCCTAGTCTCAAGTTGAATCAGAGGCAGAGTCTACAGAAGGAAATGAAGAAAAACTACAATAAGGACATAATCAGGAAGCTAAGGAAGTCATTGACTCAAAGGTACAAAGTGTTGCAGATTTGAAGAAAAAAAAACAAATTCCTACAGTTGTTGTATATTTCCATCCACATCATATAGAGATGCAAAATTCATCAAGGAAAGGGCATGTGCATGAACACATTTATGCACCAGCAGGGCACCAGACAAGAAAGATAAAGATAAAGACAAGGCAACCCTGACATGATGCAGAGAAAGATAAGGGTGGAAAGGTAGCAAATAGACATCATGTTCGACTTCCATTGGGATGGATGGATGGTCGTACTTGGTACCAGTTGGCTACATTTCTTAGTTGGTCATATTGTATGGTTTTTTCTCATGTTTCGAGGATGAAACATGTGAAGGGAGATGGAATGTAGTATACCTAGGGAGCTACCCAATGGGAATGTAGTTATGTGTTATTAGTGGAAGTCAATTAATATATGGAAATGTGGTCATTCAATGTAAGGTGGATTAGGTCCACTATATTAATAAAGGCCCACTATGGTAGTTGGATGTAATAAATGTGAGAAGGCTCTCCAGAAGGTTCCTAGGAGATAGGGAGAGCTATATAAAGAAGTGTAGGAAATGTAATGAAACATAGTGAAGAATATTGTGATTGTACAAACAAGGATTGCTTGAGGAGTTTTATCCTTCCATAAGGATTAATATATAGTGTTACCCTACCTCAAGGGTTTTCTCTATTTCTTGTGTTCATGTTATAGTGAATGGTTTATGGTTTATTCTTGGTATTATTGAATTATATTTGCAAATCTGGTTAGGTACTTAACAAGTCCACACATAGAATGTTGATGTTCCAAATGACATCTTCCTCATGAGATCATAAGTTAGATGCTTCACAATTCTTTCCATCCCCTTTCACCATGAGAAGGCCTCCTTATATAGGCTTGGATAGGTCCAACCACTTGAGATATATTTGGGGTAAGTTGAGGATTCTCCTCCTTCAGTTATGGATCTTCCCTAAGATCATGGCTTGACAACGGATTCAAATCCAAATGCCTTCAGAGATTGAAGGGATCTCTTCCTGATTTTCCTCAACAAGCCAAAACTCACTCAAAAAAGGCAGCGCTCCCACAAAAGGGGCACTAGAGTGCTATAGCGCTCCCCTAAAAGGGTGCACCAAGTGCCAACACTTCCTGTTAGTGTATAGGGGAGCGCTCCTCTCCAAAAATGTCTTTTGAGTGGATTTTCCCGTGGAAAAAGGTTTATAAAATTTGTTAACCCATTCCTCTTCTTCCAAATTAGTTGTTTGAGGTGTTTCAAGTGTCCTTTCGATGTCATTATAGGTATGACATAGATTGTATGTCAGTATGCTTTTTCTGACAATCGCGACACTTATGACCAAAATGTGACACTTGTAACATTGATAACGACAACACTAGGCCATTGTTGTAATGAGTAATTTTGATGTGTGACAGATTGCCCCCCAAAGTATGAAGTTAGAAGATGGGAACTAATAACTGAAATACTTTGCAGACTTTCAAGCAAGGGTATGGACTCAGAGAACCTGACAAAATATGCACACGACCATCAAACAAATGTTAAGACATGCTTCAAACCCAAGGTAGTCATACCTATGCTTGATTGATAGAGATTTTCAAGGTATGGCTGCCATAAATACACTATGGATCCATAATTATATTGACGAAGAGATATAGACACTGAAGATACAATGTGGATCTATATTTGAATGACCTGAACTGGTCGCATCCACAAAGAATACATAGTGGAGCTACGAGATGAAAAGACATAGCCATGACCAATACAAAGTGGATCCATGTAACAGTATATGTGTCAATGTTCAAATAAACCTCCATCGCAACTTTGGAAAAGTACATACAAGAGTGATGACTCAACCCAAGGTCTTCTTACCGATCCCGATGTAGTACAAATCTAACCATGTGAATAGATGTTTTGATGTCGAACATGGCAGAAACCACTTGATTACCGATCAATGAGGTGAACCATTAACAAGTGTGAGGGAGATCACCATTGATGTCAATGATTCCCAAGGTACTTAGTACATTCCAACGAACGTGAATAGATGAGCTGGAGTTGAACATCTATGGAATCATCCGATCAGAGGTCAATGATGTTAACCCACTGTCAGACATGAGGAGGCCTTCCATTAAGGCATGCAGGTCCCAAGGTACTAACTGGTTTCTAATTCTAGTTCTCAGATAATGTGTTGAAGTTGACAGAAATAGACTTGTCGCAGGAGGGCCTTGATGTATCCCCCATCAACGACACGAAACTGACAAAGAGATGTAAATTGGTAGATCAAATGAACATGGACTGACACGGGTATTGAGACAAGATATTTGTGATGGTTTACTCTCGAGGCAGATACTTCCCTTGAGAACTAAGGCACAATAGCAGAAACATGACATGGACCAAAGCATGATGATGCAGTGGATACTGTGACTTTCGTCGGGTGACCCAAAGGAGTAAGAAAAAATTAGAGGATAATTTGGTTCAGTACAGAGGTTCAGCTGATTAATATGTGCACAAAGACAAAGTGTCGTGTTCAAGGGAAACTCTAAGAGTTACTGGTAATCTTCTCAAAAACTGCTTGGCTTGCTTCCTTCAATTTTTTCCCCCATCCAGATAGATGAGTACCTCTTTTTAATTTAACGAGCTTGAGGAGAGTAACACATGCTCGATATAACTCACCTTTGGTAAGTTCCTCTTCCTTTGTTTAATGAAATCAAAGCAGTAAGAGTTTGGTCCCATATGGGCCCTTCAGTGTATAATTGTTTAACGAGTCCAGAGAAGGTAAACTCGATGGTTTTTCATATTTAGAGAGTTTGAAAATGACTTAAAGACAACTCCAATGTGGTCCTTTTTCGTAATGTTAGTCTCACGAGGCCGAAAAAGAGATAAACTACCACTCGAAAGATGCCCTTTCAAACCTTTTAATGAGTGTGAAAGGAAGCAAGATCACTCGATAATCTTTTCATGTTTAGAGAGTCTGAAAAGAGTTTAAAGACGACTCCAGGGGGTTCCTTTTTGATGTATCCATATGGGTCCGAAAAAGAGATAAAATTTTACCTAGCGCGTTCTTATATTTTCGATCTTGAGAACGAACTAAGACTATGCTCATGAATATGACAAGATGAAAAAACGATCAAAACTACTCTGAAATCTGTCAACAATGTCAAAACTGCAATCTAGGAGTTGTGTGAGGCCTCCAAAATATGTTCAAAAAATCCAAAAATAACTATACCTTATGAAAAAATGAAAATTTATAAATATTAATATAAGGAAAAATTTCCAATTACCATTTCATTTGCATAAGGATTCGTAGCAGTGGAAATTTGTATTTTGGATATGGTTCTTTCTTGGTCTCATTCTTCTTAGAGCACATCCCTCATATGCAACCTCAAATAGAATTGGTGGTACGACCAGTAGGAGAACCACGATTGGAGCGATGGACTAGTCTGTCTCTGAGACTAGTGGCAGAGTCAGAATTTCACTTCACCGATGACTTCTTCGCCTAGCTAAGACGCCAATATCTTTGGATAGAAGACTTCTCGTATGCCGAGGTAGACTTTCACAGGAGTATGGATCTAGTTCTACCAGTAGGAGAAGCTTGGGATGTGTCAGGTAAGAGACCAAACAATACCTTGTCAAGTGTTTTTCTATTTATTTCACAGTGTATATATATTTTTTGGGGTATGTAGAAGAGTTTCTAATGGATGTATCATTTTCAACATGTAGAGAGGGGAGTAGTGTGTCCAGCCGAGATACCAGTACCGGGACGTCATGGGCACACTCATGTTGCAGTAGATCCAGGGGCACCAGTGATAGGTCTCCAAGAGGTTGAAAGAAACCTCCAAGGACTTATGATGGGTATCCCTCCTCTATGGAGGCAAGAAGTTCCCTTACATCTACAGAGACACACCGTGGCAATGCCCAAGAGTGTTAACTCTCTACTGAGATGAGTAGTTCACGCAGTGACGTGTTACTCGCAGCATAATGCAGTGCAAAGATATTAGAGTCTCTCTGATGATCATATGATTGTATGACTTGTCGCACGATGTTGTATGGGTGTGAAGACCCAAAATTTTTCTCTTCCAAATACTTTTTTGATGTAATCAAACATTTTCAGTCATGCCATATATATATATACAGTTT
The DNA here is from genome assembly GCA_900067695.1 of Picea abies. Classification (NCBI taxonomy): domain Eukaryota; kingdom Viridiplantae; phylum Streptophyta; class Pinopsida; order Pinales; family Pinaceae; genus Picea; species Picea abies. The sequence goes on along the minus strand of CBVK0101108744.1, from coordinate 12,504 downwards.
CAAATTTTTATAGTGCCAAAAGATTTGCAAATAATGATGTCTTTAATGTGATGTGTTTTAATTTACATGTGGTGTACAATTTATTTTCCTTCATGAAACCTTATCTATGTGTGAGATACCGATCCATGATGTAATTGGCTAACGAATCCGAAACATTATTGAGTTCTCTTGGAATATGTCTGTATTCGATGTAATCAAACATTCGTTCAAGGTGATGAACCTGTAGGTGGAGACATAGTCGGATAGGATTACGAATGGCGTAGACACGATTAAGTTGGCAAACCATGAGTTGCAAGTCTAGGTTAAAAATCATATGGGAGACACCTAAGGAGGAGGATTGGGTCAAAAGTTTGATGACAACATGATATTCTACCATGTTGTTAGTCGTTGATCCTAAGAAAATACCTCATGAACTCACCAACTCATCAGATTGGTAAATGACCCATGCTGTAGAAGCAACGTTTTGGGTGTGTTGACTACCTCCATCCACAAATTCGACAAAGATAGGAAAGGAATACATCATCTATGCATGAAAACACAAGAAACAGTATGAGTGGAAAAGGTAAAAACTTGAGCACGCAAAAGAAATAGACACACCAAACCAAAATACAATAATGTACAAAGTACGCATGCTAGGCAATCTAGGCATAGTACTTTTTAAGGTAAAGAATGTTCCAGGGCTTTCCCAGGGAGATTCTATCATAATCAACTAACTCGTAGGCACCTCTATGCAAAACACGTTTCAAAATGTAAGGGCCATGCCATAGAGGTTCTAACTTACCTGTCCCTAACATGTCATGAGCCTGGTCATAGATGAGGACTAAGTCTCCTTTTGCAAAAGTCCGAGGATGAACGGATTTGTCGTATTGATTTTTTATTGGTTTCTGATGTGCCTCGTTAACGAGAGTGACATCACGACGTGTTTCATCCAGCCTGGTCAGATATAAGAAACGTTCTTCTTCGACAGAAGTACGGGGTAGGAGTTCTACTTTAAGTTTCAGAGATGGAATCTTGCACTCAATTGGTAAAACAACTTTGATGCCATATACTAACTGGAAAGGAGTGAACCCAGTTGTGGTTTTTACGGAGGTACGGTAAGCCCAGAGAGCGGAGAAAAGTTGTAGATGCCAGGATGTCTTGTTTACCCCTACCATACGTTGAATCATGGTTTTCAGGACCTTGTTGATGGCTTCAACTTGTCCGTTGGCCTGAGGGTAGTATGGGGATGAGTTTTCATGGTGAAAACCCAACTTGGCATGCAATTCACTCATCATCTTGTTCTTAAAGTGTGAACCGTGATCAGTGAAAATGGAACGTGGTACACCAAAATGAGTGATGATGTGGTTAAAAATGAAAAGGTTTGCGGTATGGCCATTGTTCAGAAAGGTAGGCATAGCCTCAGCCCATTTTGTAAAGTAATCGATGACGACGATTATATAACTGTGCCCCCCAGCTGAGGTAGGCTTACATTGCATGAAATCGATACCCCACTTGGAAAAGGGGCCGATGGAGATAATGGGGTGTAGCGGAGTAGGGTGGGTGCGTGCCTTGTTAAAAACTTGGCAGGGTGGGCATTTTTTGACTGTCGCAATACAATCTTTGAAAATCGAGGGCCAAAAGTAACCGGCACGTAAAAATTTCTGGGTTGTAGCCATCCCAGAAAGGTGACCGCCACAAGATACAAGGTGACAGTCATTCATAACACATTCATCCTCTTCATGAGTCAAACATTTTCGAAGGATAGTATCAATACCACAGTGATACAAAGTGTCATCGATAATAAGGTAACGGTGAGAATGAAGGCGAATACGTCAACGCTCTTCACAAGAAATGTCAGGTGGAAAGAGTTGGGTTTGGAGATAAAGGAGGATATCTCCATACCAAGGATCAGATGTGTTGATGAGGAACAGAGTTTCGTCAGGGAGAGAATCTCTGGGCTCAACATCTTCATCAACATGGGGAAGGTTGCAGATAAGCTCCGCAAACACCAAGGAATTTTTGGCTTTGGACTTCGCAAATTCAAGATTGAATTCCTAAAGGATGACGATCCATTTGGAGTAATTTCCCCCAAGCACTTTACGTGTCAAGATATGATACATGGGATTTAAGTCCACAATAACAGTGGTGGTGCATAGCAGGATGTAGTGGTGAAATCTCTGGACAATGATGACGGCTGCCAGAGCCAATTTCTCTACATGTGAATATCAGAGTTTGGGTCCAGATAGACTCTTCCTCAAGTAATAGATCACATGTTCTTCACCGTTGGGGTCCTCCTGAACTAACACCATCACAATAGTGGAAGTAGAGGCAGCTAAGTAAAGGATGTAGTCCTTTGTATAATTCGGAGGATGCAACAAAGGTGTGTGGGTCAAGGCATGCTTGAGAGCATCAAACAATCATTGAGTAGTGTCATCCCAGATGAAAGGGTCATTTTTCTGCAACAATCGCGTGAATCCTTTCGTTATCTCAGCGTAGTTACAAATGAAACGGCGAAGGAAGTTTGTTTTCCCTTGCAAACTTTGGAGTTGGGTCAAATTAGTAGGCAAGGGTAAGGCCAAAATAGCCTTAATATTTAAGGGATCCACCCGAATCCCATCCTTAGAGACAACGAAACCGAGGAGTCGGTCGGATTCGACAGCAAAAATACACTTATGTGGGTTCAAACGGATACGGTAAAACCGACATCGAAGAAAAATATCCCGTAGGTGAACAATATGATCTGATCGATTAGATGAGTGGGTAGGTAAGTCGTTGAGGTAAGGTTCTGCAATATGCTTGATATCTTGGAAAGCATACGACATGGCCCGTTGGAAAGTAGCACCAGCATTTTTGAGACCAAATGGTAGCTTCCGATAGGAGAAAGTTCCCCACGGGAATATAAAGGTTGTCTTATGTTGATCAGCAGGTAAAATTTTAATCTAGTTATACTTGGAGAAACCATCCATGAAAGAGAAAATTACACTCCCATTGAAATTATCAATGATCTGGTTGATGAAGGGTGTAGGGTAGTTGTCCTTTGGACAATCCTTATTGAGATCCCGATAGTCAACACATACGTGAATGGTCCCATGTTTTTTGGCAACCGGAACAAGGTTGGAGACCCATTCTGTCAAGGGGATAAGATAGATAAAGCCAGATTTCAAAAGTTTCTCAACTTTTACCTTTATAGCCACGGTTTTCTTGGGATGAACCAGGCGGAGTTTCTTTCGAACAGGATTTGCACCTGGGTAAATCTTGATTTCATGCACGACGATCGAGGGGTCGATCCCTGGAATTTGTTCATAGCTCAAAGCGAAGACATTGCAGAATGCTTGAAACAGGGCAGTGTAAGAGACCACCTATTCAGGCATGCAATTAGCACCGAGGTTAACGTTTTCCACTATGCCTTCTTTGATCAAAATATCAATAATGATCGTAGTAGAAATATTACCTAGATTCCCCTCAAAAAGATTATCTTGTGTGAGGATGGGAGATTGCGGAGAATTGGTAACATCAGGAGGGAAGACAGACTATATGTCTTCGTGAATTGTTTCTAGAGGCGGAAGAAAAGAGGATCAATGATGGCTATCATCCCAAGGTACTGCTTCAATGATAAGCATTTCCATTATAGATTTGTTAAAAGGAAAATTTTTGGAAATGTAATCGATTGCAGACGATAGGGAATTTAACCATGATAGCATCGAGTAGGTATCGGGTGCCAATAGATGTGGGTCATCCAGGGAGGGAGAGGCAGATTGAGTAGCAACGTATGCAGCCTCGACTAGGCTAAGTGGCATGGTATCACCTAGTACATTGAATTCCATAGGACTAGGTACAATCCAAGGGTCAGATGATTCCAAAGATTGATAAGCTATAGTCGAAATCATATTAATGGTGGCAATATGATGTGTGGTGGGTGGAATTGGTGTAGGGAAGGTACCCATAAGGCTAGAGTCTTTCAACAAGCCAACACCAATGCTTTCATACGTAATCTTGTGGTCTCCCAGAAAAGGAATTTTGTTGGTAGTAGGAGCACGAGCATCGGGTGTACAAAAATCTAGTTGGTCGATAGTGACAATTTTTCCTTGATGAGGGAATTGTACACATCGAAAAACCGATGAGGCAATGACGGTCATAGCATTGAACCAACTTCTTATGAGTAACAGGTTGTAATCGAGGGGGGCATCAACCACCTCGACATCAATAGTAACTATTTTGCCGCCCAACTAAATGGCTAAGGACTGTAAAAGTCTGTGGGGATGAAAACATCGCCCTTCGAAAGTGCGTAACATCGTAGGGGATTTGTTAAGGGTGGGTGATTTCAAGCCTTTCCAACAAGCCAAAGACATGACACAAGTAGAGGCTCCCTCATCCAAGATAGTTCGGTGGATTTGTTGATTGTGAACAACAACATCGATTTGAAAATCTAGTTGGTGGGAGAGTCAAGACTTATAATCATCTAGATTAAACATGATATTATTAGATGACTCAGGATCAAAAGCACCAATGGAAGCCAAGAGCGTTCTATGTTGACTGGGACAGTGTTGTAGAACTTCCAAAGCAGATATAGCACACGGTGCTTGAGCCAAATATTCAATGATGTTCTAGTTTTGGGAAGCTCGCGAACTAGGATTGAAGGTAGATTTCCAAATAGTGCTCTTAGGAGGATGTAAGATGGAGTCAAACAAATTTTTCTTGATATGGAGTGACCCGGATGGAGGACTAGCAGACGGAGGACTAACGAAATATGGTGATGGGTCCGGTAAAGAACAGTTAGTGGCCTTCAGCTTATTAGGTTTAACTGGTGTGTCATATGTCATAGTGTGAGTGGTCATATCAATCTCGTTAAACATGTAAATATGGGCACTTGTCGAGGCCTCATCATGGGATTGGATGGAACTGTCCCCAGGAGTGGGGGTTTGAGCAACCAAGGATTGTTGCTATGGAAAAGGCTGAGTAAGCACGATGGGTTGTGAATTTCTTTTAAAAAGTTTATCCACTTCATCGTGATGTGGACAATCTTGAGTGTAGTGATCATCACCACAAATGAGACATGGGAATTTCAGCTTCCACTGTGGTTTCTCTTCGGAAGCAGGGGTTTGAGTTTGATTTTTTGGTTGTTCATTGTTATTGTTTTTTTTCGGTTTATTTATCGTCTTCTTCTTACCTCCGGATTGTTGTGAAGGGGCAGATTGGACTGCATTCACCTCAGAGATATGAGTTTGAGGGGAAGTAGAAGAGGGTATGGTCGAACTAGGAGAAGATGTCAAAGTGGACCGTTGGGTTTCTCCAGTCGACTAGGAAGTAGATTGGGTTTTGATGGAGCTAATAAATCCATTTGTGTGTGAAGTAGACGATGGTTTGGATGGATCAGTAGTGGCATGGGTAGCATTTGGTATCAATTCATACAGAGTACCAGATTGCGAATAAACCAAATCTAAGTATTGAGCTCGAGCAATAGCTTCTTCCTCGGTGACTACACCACTCATGGAAACATCACGAGCAATCACAGGTAACAGTGATTTAGTGAACCATTCCACCAAAAAATGGTCAGGAATGATTTCTTTGATCAACCTTTGTCGTTGTATCCATTCATGAATATGATCAGAGATATGCACTAAGTTCCTCTGACAAAGGGAGGTCAATAGTTCGATACCTGTCTCATATCGAATGGGTAGTTGGAAGTGCATGAGAAAAGACATGGAAAAGGAGTTGAAATATTGAAAAGAAGCACATGGTAGTTCAATATACCACTTTGTTGCAGAACCCGTAAGTGTTCATTGGAAAAGACACAAACGTATAGAATCATCCATGAGGGAGTTTGATGAACACCACAAATGGAAAGTCATCACATGGTTATTTGGATCTTCTCCAGATTTTTCATCAAATTTCAGAATATCAGAAGGAAGTTTAGCTGGAATAATTGGCCAAACCGGAGAATGAAAAATAGGATCATTCGTTAACCAAGACAAGTCTAGGAGATCCAGAGTCGCAAGGAAAGGTAATTGTTGGTTAATTTGCGGGTGATACTGGTGTGGCATAGGGACATCAGTAGGACCATACACTGGGTTAGGTGGATAACTGTAGCCAGTGGATCCTCCTACATAAGGTTTATGTTGACCAGAGTACACAAGATTCGAAGGGGTTTGATAAACAAGTGCGTGTGGAGGATAACCAAATGGGTTTTGAGGATTATAAGCCAAATTTGGTGTTTACCTATAAGGGGCGTAAATATTTTGTCCATAAGGAGAATATAGATGATTTCCTTGAGGAAGAAGAGGTTGTTGTGGACCTTGAGGATTATGTCCTCCCGAGAACTGTGGGTTTCCTGGGAAAGGAATGTTCCATGGATTGGGCATTGTAGATGCATTTTGTCCATACAGTTGATGATGGGCTCCAGTTTGAGACTTCCCCCCAGCATGAGGTTTCCCTCCAAATGGAGGTTGTCCTCTGGAAGGAGGATGCCCCCCAAAAGGAGGTTTCCCTCCGAAAGGAGGTTGGCCCCCAAATGGAGGTTTCTCTCCGAAAGGAGGTTTCCCCCCAGCATGAGGTGGAGTTCCTAGAATTTGGGAACCAGATGTAAATAACTGACTCTTGTCACTTAATGGATTAAAGCCACCAAGACCGATCCCTTCGGGTTGTTTTATAGGTATAGAACTTCCAGGTATAACTTGGGTAGTGGTGACAACAGAAGAATTCAGTGCTTTGTACCCAAAAGGAAGTGACGATGAAGGCCTAGATGCTAGTGGTGTGCCAATGATAGCTTGGCTATCCACCACATTACTGGTGGGAATAGTCAGAATGTGAGGGACCATTGTAGAATGGGTCATCTGGAGAGAAAGAGTGGAACTTGGGCCAACAGATGGCATGTTCGGATCAACGGACAGTGTAGTTGAAAAAATGGTTGTACCAGTAAAATGATCTAAGGGTATAGTGTAGGTAACAGGTATATCGACACCTATTCCTGGTCTGTAAAGATCACGCACCATGCACGGTGGGCTTCGAACAATGTCTGCAGTCCAAAGGGGGTCTCCGACTGGAGGGTTTGAATGAGACCCAGTCGGAATGTCAGAAGGATTAACAACAACAAGTTCTCGGACTGAATTCAGTCGGAGAAAACGCCTCTCATATCCCTCCATAGAATGAGGGGGTAAAGGGGTAGTATCTTCCATATTTTATGGAGGAAGTCCATGTACCCTACGTGAATGGTGTGGAGGGTCGATGTTGGCGGAGAAAAATCGACGGAAAAAAATCTATGGCCAACTAATGGAAAAGAAACAGCATACGCTAATAAAAAATAGTAATCAAAACCAAGCAAACAAAACCTTCTCTCGATGACCATGCTAGTTGGTGATGAAATCTAACGTCACGTGATCAAGTCAAGAAGGGGCTAGGATATGGTAGAATAGTTAGAATGGCGATTTGCTTAACAGAATTTCACCTTGGTGCAAGCTTCCACACAGTAATTGTGGATTTACCCTCCAAGGAGACCGAGTGAGTTTGACCAATGTTTGTTCCAGGTACAGTGAGACTTCCCTTCACTATCACCTTGTGTAAGTGCCTAAAGATTATGGCAACTAAAGACACCAATTCGCAATTAGTCCCTGAGCGGGTACAGTCGATAGTCTGATCCAAATGTATGGGCAAGATAACAAGTCTAAAATCAACCTGAGAGGCTCCCACACATAATTGTGGGTATACCTTCAAGTGACCCCCAATATACGATCTGACCACTACAAACAGTTGAACCACAGAGGGATAATCTCTATAATTCGCCTGAATGCGAACTTGTGCATAACCTGTGTGTGAGAGGGGAATCCAAGAAAACCTATATGACAATTGGATTTGACTCTCCCTAGCTCAGGATGCTAATGTTTGTTTTGAAAACTTTGAAGAGTTGTACTCACAGCCTTATCCAAAGTGTTAATCCTAGTCTAATGTTGGTGGAAGATCCTAAAAATAAAAAATGTTCTGGATAATTTTTTAATTAGCTTTCATTTTATAGTTGTTCTTTACTCAAAGGGTGTATGAAAGTGAAATGGATGGAACGATGAATAAATTCCCAAAAAATGCAAAAAAGATGATAAGCAATCGTTCATTTTCAATGAATTCCTATTTAAGGGAGAGAGAAAGAGTTGTTTTCACTATCAAACACTAATATGGAATGTCCTCAATCAAATCCAATGTAATGCTAAAACATTTCAGAAATTCCTTCGAATATGCAAACCAATCACTAAGATGTATCTTTGTTGTTTGTATGCGAATGATGATTAATTCAATGCAAAACTTCTCCTGCCAACTAACCTTTTAGATCAAGGAGATTCGGACAAGCATAAGAAGATTTCGCAAAAACAACACACCCTCTTGCTATGATTGAAACAAGAAGAAAAAACAAAACAAAAGATAACAAAGAAAATCAAAAATTTCACACAAAAGAAAGATGCTAACAAAAATGACTGCAAAGAACCAAACGAGATGATTCACAGATTTCTGATGTTCTTCACCACGGTTTTCACTCAGTCAGATAAGAGAGAAGAAAGTAATGGATTGATTCCAAGTTCTCAACAAAAGAAAAACTCAAAATAAGGAAGAAGGTCAAAAACAATCTGAACAACAAAGTGCTTGTTTCTCATAAAGTAGAGTGTCAAAGGTCAATAGGAAGATATACTGAAGAACAAAGGGTAGCGCTCTGGTGTAATGGGCACCAGAGCATTATAATGCTCTGTGCAAAGCCAACAGGGAGCGCCAATACTCTAATAACATAGGCAGGGGAGCGTTGGTGTCTTAAAACCCAGAAAATTGTCAAAAAAAACAAAACTCAGTCAAACTTTGTCAATCACAATGGATGTGATGGAATAAGGATCCAATCATCATATTCAATCAGAAATACGGGGTGAACAAGGTATAAAAATAACAAAGGGTAAGACAAGGTCTATCAAAATCGAAAGCTTCAATTAATCCCCAATGGAGTCGCCAATTTCTGTTGTAGGAAAATCTCCCTGCGGACAGGTAGATTTCCTCTTGAGAGCTAGACCCTTAACTCTAATACAGAAAGAGCTTAACATGGACACTGACTTCCTTTTATATCTAATCAAGCTGATGAAAAAAGAGAAGGAGGAAGGTATGTACCTTATGAACGTCGTTTTTCCCTGCAAGGTCCAGGATGAGCTTCAGTCTTGAGCTCCTTGATAGGTCTTGCAAGACAAACAAAAGTACAAAATGCTTCCTACTGTATTGAGATTAGCTAAGACATGGATCCATCTACTGCAGACAAACTTATATGGAACAAGTACAAGTTTGAGGAATAGGCCAAGCATGTTATATTAATGAGAACAATGATGAATAATACTTACAACCATAGATGTGAGTGCAGCAGCTTCATCAAGCTCTCCTTGTCCAAACCCTTGCTTAAACAGTCCACACACGGAATGTTGATGTTCCAAATGACATCTTCCTCATGAGATCATAAGTTAGATTCTTCACAATTCTTTTCATCCCCTTTCACCATGAGAAGGCCTTCTTATACAGGCTTGGAGAGGCCCAACCACTTGAGATATATTTGGGGTAAGTTGAGGATTCTCCTCCTTCAGTTATGGATCTTCTCTAAGATCATGGCTTGACCAAGGATTAAAATCCAACTACCTTCAGATATTGAAGGGATCTCTTCCTAATTTTCCTCAAAAAGAAAAAACTCGCTCAAAAAGGCAACGCTCCCCCAAAAGGGGCACCAGAGCACTATAGTGCTCCCCTAAAAGGGTGTACCAAGCACCAATGCTTCCTGTCAGTGTATAGGGGAGCGCTCCTCTCCAAAAATGTCTTTTGAGTGGATTTTCAAGTGGAAAAAGGTTTATAAACTTTGTTAACCCATTACTCTTCTTCCAAATCAGTCATTTGAGGTGTTTCAAGTGTCCTTATAATGTCATTATAGGCACGACATAGAATGTATGGAAGTATGCTTTTTCTGACACTTGCGACCAAAATGCGACACTTGTAACATTGATAACGACGACACTATGCCATTGTCATAATGAGTAATTTTTATGTGTAACAGTCACCAACCTGAAACTGGTGTGGTACCCTGTGTTGATCATGGAAATGCTTTTACTTAGCATTGGATTTCTGCAAAATCTTCTGGACTTGTTGTCGTATGTGTTGAATCCGCTCAATGAATCTAGCGGATTTTTCGATCGCAGACTGATCATGGGAAGAGTCTGTGTGGGTGGTGGCATGAGGGAATGAAACATCAATGGCTCCCAACTATTGGAATCCTAGACCCACCTGAAATGGGCTATGGTTGGTGGAATTATGAAGAGCCCTATTGTAACTATGTTGGACATAGGGGAGACTCTTGTCCCAAGTACATGGATGCTTAGAATTGTACATGTGCAGGATGTGCACAATCATCTGATTGACGACCTATGTTTGGCCATCGGTTTGGGGGTGGAAAGAAAAGGATTTTGTGATCTTGGTGCCCAACAGAGACCAGAGACTCGACCAAAAGGTGTTGAGGAACCTATTGTCTCGGTCAAAGATGATGGTCTGTGGTATCCAAAATAGGACCCACACTCATTCGAAGAAGAGCTTGGAAGTATCTATTATTGTGACATTCTTCTTATAGGTTGTGAGGATGGTCATCTTCGAAAACCAATCAATGACCACAAACACACAGTCATTTCCTTTCTTGGTGGACGACAAGCCAGACATGTAATCCATTGAGATGGATTCCCAAGGCTTATCGAGAATCGAAAGAGGGGTATATAAGCCTTTGTTTCTTGATGGTTGGCTTGACAATAGAACAGGAAGTGCAAGATATGATATACTTACTAACGTCCTATCAAATTTCTGGCCAATAAAATGTTTCCGAAGAATGACCCACAGTTTTCTCTATGCCAAAATGTCCTGCCACTCGACTGTAGTGGGATTCCCAAATCATCTTTGTGTGCTCGCTTGTAGGAACACATAGATGGCCCAGGTTGAAATACCGCAAGGACATGCCCCAGTTGTATTTATGAATTGTAAACATGTTCTGTAGGCTGGTGAGCCGAGTGTTATAATAAGCTAGGAGGATTATGTGATGATTAGGCCAAAGAGCCTAGGATGCTAAGGCTAGGAGTCTGTTTTGTATATTTAATTATGCAAAATCATTAATAAAATATAAACATTGTTGCGTGTAGACCGACCACGAAGAAAGAGTGATGGGGGACTAAGCTTCCACAAGGTTGGGTAAGGGAGGAGGCTAAGTTTTTGGGCTTAGGGGATAAGCTAGGGATCTTACCTCTAAGGGGGATAATAATTTATTATTATTTCCTAAAAGGATAAGGTGGTCAATTGACCAAGTGTTGTCCTAAGTTCCTTGAAAAGGAACATATGCTAAGTAGAGTGAATGCGGTTGTAGGAAGACAGGTGTCAACCTGGGAACATGTAAATATAGCTGGGAAAGCCAACACTTTTCGGGGGTTCTCTTGCGATTCTCCATCCACTGTCTAACCATGAACCAGGGGCATACATCACGGATCTCTGGAACCAGTAACCTGTGATTCACATCGTGTTGGGGGTCTGTCCATTCTTCCATCCAGAGTCTGAACTCGAAACCTCCATGATCGACCTTTGCATTGTTTCCTGGTCACACACCCTAAAACCCGTGGGGAAAATCGACAGACTGATCTATGTCTCTGGGAGAAGTCTGAGTTATCCTGTGTGTATCCTGTAAGTTCGATCACCCCATAATAATTTGTGCCATGTTGTGTGGCTTGTTTCCTTCTATTTTCCTGAGTTGTATTAACCAGTGGCTATTGTCCTCACCTTACGAGAATTGAGTTGAAACTGGTTGAAGAATCAGGTTGTCAGGGCCATGGTTGAAGAGGTAGGTTGTCAGGCATGTGAGAATCTCTCTCCAAGTGAGAGAGTTTGATGGGAAGTGGTTTTCTCCTAGAGAGAGTCCAGCACCAGCTACGGATCTCTAAGAATCCAGGTCCAACTTGTTGTTGAAGCCCAAGGAAAGGGAGGTGAAGTATCCGATGGACTGTGTGACAGTGAATGTGTATGCTCTTGGGGCGGGACGGGCATGTGGGGAATGAGAGTCCGTGAGTAGTGGGCATAAGAAGGCTCCTAGAGAGAATCCTTCCAATTGCATTATGCAGTTCCCTATGACCTTAGCCTAGTCTAGGATTCCCTTGCCCTAGGTGGAGCTTAGTCCCAGCTCGGGGGTGACCTACTGCTGAGTGTGATGAGCAGTGTGGTCTATGGCTGGGAGGTTCATGGAAGGTTTGCATGTAGTTGGTGGTATTATAATAAAATATAAGTATCTCTTTATGTTCATTTACATGTTGTGTAATGTTACATATGTTGTAATTGATGAGTATTGCCTATGCCTAATTTTGTATGTTATGCATGTTTTTGCTACTGGTAAATGTATCATGTGTTCCGTTGCATGTGGAATTACTGTTAATCTTGTTTGAATCTGAATGGTAATAGTAACTCTATGTTATGTGTTTTATTTCGATTAAAATGCAAGTTATGTGTGTG
>CBVK0101108742.1:0-36698 GCA_900067695.1 Picea abies | reverse complement strand
ATTACAACTAATGGCCTAAATCCGACATAAATAAAATAGCATTACTACTCTAATATGCCCCAATTAAGGGGTAATGAGCCAATATTAGGGCTTAACATAATATGTTGTGGAATGGCCAAGAACGATGTTATACTTTTCACAGAAGCTGATCATAGCCATAGATTTAAAGGCTTGGGCATTGTCTGTAACTATCTTTCGGGGGCAACCGAATCTTGACAAAACATTGTCTTCTAAGAAATCGATTACCACCGAGTCTGTTTCCCTTTTGGTTGGAATGGCTTCCACCCACTTAGTAAAATAAGCTATTGTGGTTAAGATCCACTTGTGTTGAGAAATGGAATGGGGATTAATCTCGCCTATGAAGTCTAGACCCCATTACTGAAATGGGGCTTCATCTTTGACTAGAACTAGAGGCAGTGCTGGGAGCTTCTGTTTACCTATGAATATTTGATAAGGGTTGCAGGCTCGGACTTTGGCATTGACGCCCAAAAAACGTTTTGGCCAGTAGTACCCAGCCCTCAAAATATTGTAAGTTGTAGCTCTACAAGAATGATGCCCCCCATAGACTCCCTCATGAAATTCGTCTATAACCTGTTGAGTTTCCGATTCAACTAAACAGACTAACAGGAAACCGAGTGGATCTTTACAATATAGCCGACTTTCGGTGATACAATATTTAACCGCATGAAGTTTTAGAGTCTTGGCTTTTGATGGTGATAGCTCATTTGGGCATTTTAGAGTTAGCAGGTATGATATTATGTCTCTGTACCAGCCTGATGATATGAACTTCTCTTCGATCTTGTTTGGGCCTGTTTTCTCATCCAGCTCGTTTAGGTTTATGTCTTCATCGCCTTCCTGCAAGCAATTGATACCTAGGGCTCTGAAATTTGACTCAGCTGAGAGTTTGTCCAGGCCTTGTCCTTTTATCAATTTGGTTGGTTTGACTTCCAGATCAAATTCCTGGATTTTGGTGAGCCATCGCCCTCTTTTTCCATCATTGTCTGGTTGTACCAAAATATCTTTCACCGAACTGGTAGGTACGTACGTAATTATTTTGGAGTGTAGTACACATGTTCTGAGTGATTTCAATGATTTTACCATGGTGTACGCTTTTTTTTCTATTATATCATACTTTAGTTCTGCGTCTCTAAGGCTCTTGCTGAAAAAAGTGATCGGTTGTTCAAAACCCTCTTCATTCTTTTGTAGGAGCACTGCGGCAATAGTGTGTTCGGAGGAAAATGAAAAAATCATGAAATCTTTTAGATAGTCTGGGCTCCCTAACACAGGTGCCTCGCTTATGACTTTATTAATAAGTGCGAACAATTCTTTGGCCTCGATTGTCCATTTTAATTTGTTATCCTTCTTCAACATACTTGTTATCAGTTTTACAATTTCAGCGAAATTTGGGATAAATCTTCATAAAAAATTTATTCTTCCTAAGAAAGATTGAATCTCTTTTACATTTCTGGGAATATTTATAGTATCTATTGCTTCAATCCTCTTAGGATCAATCCTGGTTCCATTCTTAGATACGATATGACCCAAAAGCTTACCTTCCCGCATAGTGAAATGTGATTTCTTTGGATTTAAATATAGACCAAACCTGTGGCATTTTTCAAAAGTCTATTTAAGATGTATCAAGTGTTCTTCGTCAGTTTTAGAGAAAACCATCAAATCATTGAGATAAATGACTACGAACTTATCCCTTTCTCCTATCAAAGCAATGTCCATAGCGCGCTAGAACGTGGCCCCTGCATTCATCAAACCAAAATGCATTTTGTCATACATGAACGTACCCCATGGTGTAGTGAAAGAAGTTTTTTCTCTATCTTGTTCATTCATGGTGATTTGATTATAGCCAGAGAACCTGTCAATCATAGACATTCGGTTAGCTCCAACTACCTTTTCTAGCACATGGTCCATTTTGGGCAATGGATAGTTGTCCTTAAGAGATGACTTATTCAGATTTCTGAATTCCACACACAGTCTGATTTCCCCACTCTTTTTCCTGACCGGGACCAGGTTTGCTACCCAGCCCGAATATCTCAGAGGTACTATTATTTTCACGTCTAAAAGTTTTTTAACTTCTTTTTTTATCATAGGTAACAACATGGGGTTGATCTGTCTAAGCTTTTGCCTAAAAGGTTTGACCCCAGGCTTTAGAGGTATCTTGTGATCAATTACGGAAGTGTCGTAAGTCCTTAACTCATCATAAGACCAGGCGAAAACATCCTTATACTGTCTGAGTAGGTCTTTATATTTACTTTTTACTTCAGGAGGGAGGAACTTGGATATTTTTACCATCCTGAATTCTTCTTTGGTTCCTATATCACAATCCTCCACTTCTTCTGGTGGGGGTTGTAAGGTGGATTTTACAAGTATGTTGTTTTGATAAAAAAATCTTTCTAAAGGAATCAATCCTTTCGTAATATGGTTGTTTTTAAGGACCAGCATGCGATGATCTAAGATTTTGTCTCGGAAAGATTTAGGATCCTCCCCTTCTTGCATGATCCACATTGGGTCATTTTGATTTTCTTGGTCTGCATGAGTTTCGGAGAATTCACCTACTGCTTCCATAAATTTCTTAATTTGTTCGTCATATTCAAAGACCTGCCAGTGCTGGATATTATCTGGTATAGATGGTCTATGTCTGATCTCTATGTGATACTTCAACTTGAAAGTCATGGGAGGAGAGAAGGTTGAAGCTGCTTTAGCCAATGCATCAGCATGTAAGTTCTCTATGCGTGGGATGAAGTGGACATTTACAGACGAGAAAAAATTTTCTATCAGATCCCAGGCACAATTCCTGTATGATCTCAATCTAGGATGCTTGTCTTGGTACTATCGATTTATTTGTTTGACTATTAACTCTGCATCTCCGTATACCTCTAAGTTATTTATCTTTAACTTCTTGGCAGCCTCTAATCCTAAGACCAATGCTTTGTATTCACATACATTGTTAGTATAATCTATATCCAGTCTGTAGGAAAAAGGAACCACGAACTTTCCTTCGGGAGCCACTAAAAGCACTCCTGCACTAGCCCCCTCACAAGATGAGGCACCATCAAAATACATTTTCCAGACACCGATGCTACACAGATCCTCTATCATATAACTTGAATCTTCCTAATCCATATCATTTTCCTCCGGACAACCATCTAAACCATCATCAAAAGATAAGATACAATTTCCTAAATCTTGATCCGTAATGTAAATAGAGAAATTGTTCTGGTTTTGAGGGCCACTCACTGTGTATACTAACCTCGTTTCTCTATACAACCGAGTAAATTACCCGCCAAACACAAGAATTGTGGTGAATGTCATATCCAATTGAGGAGAACCCCCCCGCTTGGCTCCCTATGACCTAGACAACAACAAACCATACTTAGGGGAATATCAGCAATCACTACGTCCATCAAGATACTCTTAACCGGGACCTGTGCTAGGGTAACTACCAAATATCTTATCATCACCATACACTTAACCCTTATTGAGTCAAAAGAGTAAAGATATCCATAAGGTCTGGTGATCTGGAGACCCAACTTGTCCATAATAATCTTAGGCATAACGTTATGGGAGGCTCCGGAGTCTAACATGCAATTATGTAGCAATTATTCATATACATTTAAAGTGATATAAAAGGGAGCAATAGTATCTTTGGCCCGTTCAAAATGTGGACCAAAATTGATGTTAGGTTTGTCATCTTCCAGGTTTAAAACGTCAGACTGGCTTTCTAGCTCTGAGACACCCATCACTTTCGTAATCTGCTTCCGATAAACGAGGTTTTTTGCTAATTCTACCAGAGGGATTGGTATCTTAATTTTATTTATCTCGTTTTCAAAACTAAAAGTTCCGCTCACCTTGTCTGTTTCTTTGGTTGAGACTTCTGAATCCTTCCTTTCCGATTTATTCGTCTGGACCACTTTATTACTCATGGTCTTGGTTGAAGGCGTAATTTTATTAGCCATTTCGGTTCCTTGTGCTTGGGTCTCAACTTTTTCCACTTCAGACTCTTGAGTGCTTACTACTTTCATTTTACTGCTGAGTAATGAGGTCTCTTCTGGAGTAGGCTCATAATTTTGACCTCTTTGGAGGATCTTCTTGGGTTGAGTAGTTGAGGTGGGCCTCCTCTTAGATCTTAAGTTGTACTTAGGTTGGATCTCAGCCATTATCATTTCAGTTTCTTGTTGAGAGCCACAAAGGTCAGTATGATCGTTGTCTTCACCCTTAACCGATGGTTGTTGAGTGTTTAGAGATTTTTCATAGTCTTCTCTATTCAGATACGGTTGCATGCAATCATCACCGAAGTTTGTGACATCATTATCTGAATCTTCGAAGTGTTGAAGATCATTCGCTCCTATAAACTTTTTGCTATTTAGGGAGCTTGTATTCTTTGATCTTCATTTTTTATCTGTCTTTGCTGGTTTGGGGGGTTGGGGTTCCTCTTGAAATCCTTTTTGGGGAAAGAATCAGCTTTGGCCTCTTCGAGCTCCATTCTGGATATTTTATTAGACAGTTCTTTAATTACTCTAGCCATATTGTCTACCCTATCATATGTGGATCTATTAGACCCTGACGGACCTGCTTGTTCTCTAAAGTGTTTGGTTTCTCGGTTTCCATTTTCTATTTTAGCTTTAGTCTTACCAGAAGCCATCATATTAGACTCAATTTCTATAGCATCATCCTGCATTCAGTTTAGGGTGGCTCCCCTTATTTCTCGCAAAAGGAGTGAAAAATCCGGTTCGAAAGCCCCTACAAAAGTTACCTTGGCCGCGGGTTGGGATGGTTTAACCTCAGTTGGGATTTTGTTATACAGTTTGTTGAATCTTTGAATAAATTCCATGACTATTTCTGAATTCTTTTTTCTTAAAGACCCAAATTCGGTTAAATAATATAAGTGGTCTTTTCTTTCTCCCCAATGTCTGAGGAAAGCATCTTCTAAGGCGTCATAAGACAAGATAGATGTTGCAGGTAGACTCTGAAACCAAGTTTGGACCTGACCTTCGAAGGTTTGAACAAGAAGCCTTGAATGTACATCTTCATGTTCGATACCTAGGATATCTACTAATTGATCGAAGAAATTAATGTGTTCGGTCGCGGTTAGATCCCCTTCCCCAGTGAATTTTGGAAAAAAAATTATGTAATTTTTGGGAAGGTCCTGTAGAGGGACGGGCAATACCAAGGGAGCATATCTAGCTGCAACTTTCGCAAACACTCTGGGAGGGGGGGAAGGCCCTTGGCCTCCATCTCCTCTTAGAGGAGCTCCTCCCCCTCCTTTGATAAACCCTCCACCTCCTCCTCCAGCGGTTGACATCGTTATTTGTGGAAAGTTGTAAAGGGGGTTTCGGAAAATTAAAAGTGAATCTTTATTTTCTTAGTGAAGAGGAAAATCCGACGATGAAAGATAAGGAACGCGAGGACTTGGTTCCTCAGATTTGCAAGAGATGAAATCAGGAGAACCGACGGGTGTGGAAACTAAATGTGTAACACACTCTTCAGAATTAGGTGAGGTCAGGAAATTTAATTGAAGAAAAGACGGTATATCAACTACCGACGAACTTTCAAGAGGCCCCTTTCCTTTGTGTACTAAAGGGGTTGTCAGATGAATCTCACTCCTAACTTTGGAGCAGTTTGGCGTTAAAACTTTAGTATCAAAGAGAGGACTGCGTGAAGTTGAGGGTTCAAAAGAACTCTTAGTCTTCAGTTGTGGGGTTTTAAGTTTGTAAACTACAGCGGCTGGCTTAAGAGAGCCTCTCGCCTTTAGAATCTTCTCGGGATCGGTAATGGGCGTAATCTATGTACCATCCAGGTTTTGTCTGGTATTCCTTCGACTAAATGCCAGTTTATTATTTGTGGAGTCACCAAGTGAAAAATTGGAAAGCCTTAAAAAAGGTGTGTACTCTTTGTTCACTATCAAAGGGTAACACTTTCAACGAAAAACAAATGTTGTTTTCCCAGGGAAAAAGATTTCATAACTTCGCTCCCTGGCAACGACGCCAAAAATATGTTGTTCTAGAGTCTGTACTTAAGGCTTAGAATTACAGTGTCTAGGCATATGAAAGTGGGTAAAGGGTAGAGAAGAGAGAAACGTCAACCTTCGGCGAGGGAAACTAAGGAAGATTTCTGCGTTGGTGTTGTCTAGCTTCCAATTGTTCCTGGATGTTAATATCCTATTCAATCACTGCCCATGAACGTTCGAGTTCAACCCAGGTAGTGGTTGTTTTAACAATGGTATCGAAAAGGTTTAAGGCAATGTTCATTTGATTCGATAATCCAGGTTCGATGTTGGGCTATTTTGGTACAGCGACAGTCATGGAGGAACAGTCAAATAAGGAAACCTCAAAGGGAGAATTTAAGTGCTGTCTCAATTCGGTCATGTAAAAGAGAGTTTACGGTTTCAGGAATAAAATAGGGGTGCAAATCAAAGGCTCTTTCCTGTAACTGAGTTATATCTTAATAAAATGTATGAGGTGGGAGAAAAACATTTAGCTGTCTATCGAGTAAGGCTCCAATCAAAGGAGAATCTCACGTATAAACAGAAGAGGAAAAATGTAAGGAAATAACCTGATGAAGCATAAAATATATATAGAATTATGAAAGTGTAGACTGGTCTTATACCTGCTGATAGCTGGTACAGAGGAAAAATAATAAACAATATAGAAAACCAAAATTCATTCGCTATAGTAGAGGTTGTACTAAATTATAACGAAGCATTCATCAGTTAGGAATATGAAATGAAACGAAATATGAGATACGAGAAAACAAACTCATAACACAGTCGTGACGGAATTGAGAATCTTTAGATTTGCTTTGTATTAACTCTCAAAATGAAAAAACTCAATTACAATCGACACAAAAAGGTCCAGCCTGTATTCTTTCTTTCTATAGTATATTTATATAGTTTTACAATAAGATGGAATCTCAATCGTTACGAAATTTTTCAGTTATGATTGGGAGGAGAGCAATCACTCCATTTCTTCTTCTCTATCTTCACTTGGTGCCAGAAGTTTGTCCTTGCACATGCTCGGTACAGGTGACACATCTTTCAACCAGCCGAGATATCATCCTTGACGGTTCTGCTTGACAATTGTCTTCAAAAGAGTAACAATCTTAGGCTAATTGCGGCAGCCTGTCTTCCATCTGTCTATCTATGATGTCGATACCGCATAATTGCGTGCTTGGTTTAATCATACATTTGTCTGTTTGGACTATGTCTACCATAGTCACTTGTGAGATCGCGGCTGAATCTCTTTCCTCTTTTTCATTTAAATCAAGCGATATTTTTTCCATATTCATTTGAGTCAATGCCTCGGCACTACCTTCGCTATCAATGCCTAGCAGATTACCATCTATAGAACTAAAGGCCTCTTCTAAGGAATTTGTTACCCTTTTGGCTTGCAGCTTGCCTTCCGAGATGCTATGCTCCCATTCTTTCAATAGAATGTTTCCTCTGGTCTACTCTGAAATGGAAAACCTGGGAGTACTTCCCGAATCCCTGTTGTTTGTGGCTATCACGGCCTCTTGGAAGGCGGCCCGTGCTGCTCCACCTTCCCTTTCTCTAGCAGATAAGTTCTCCAAAACCTGATTGACTAGCAAACAGTTGTCCCGGATCACGTCTACCTTGGCGAGTAAATTTCATTGGGCCGCAGAGACTCTACTTCGAATCTCCATCGCCTGGGATTGGAACATCCCGATATTTATTACTTTACTTTTGATGATCTCCACCCTAGACTGTAGTTGTTCGATCAAATCCTTTTGCTGGCTCACTTGCATCTGACCATCCTGGACCACTAGCTGTGCTTGCTCGAGCTTAGTCTTGAGTAGCTCTATCTCGTTTTTATTGGCCAACCTGGCCTACTCTATTCCTATGCTTGCCTGGTCCATGGAAGCCTCCTTTGTAGTGGCTAGTCTAGCCTCTAGGGTTTTGATGAGGCGATTTTTTCGTTTCAGCTGGTTTTTTAAAAGCCCGACTGAAAATTGATTAGCCGAGGCATATGCTCCTAATGTCCCTGCTATTTCAGTCGTGAATTGTTCATTCCTCTTGTCTTTCCCATCAGTTATAAATTTGTATTTCTTGGTTGTTGATTCCCCTTCCTGATAGAATTCCCTCTTTACCACTGCCTTTATCATCTTATCAAAGAAGAACTCATTCAGAGGGAGCTCTTCCGCCCTTATAGGCCTCAACTCTTCATTGAAGATCCACCCTGCGTCAATATTCCCCTGAGTTGACTGCAAGGGAGTAACTGATGTGATAGACTCTCCGATTTGCTTTGCTGATTGTCCCGAGGTAGTAACCAGACTCTGCTTGTTCGGCAGGTTGGGAGTCTTTATCTCTACTTTCGGACTCTTAGTTTTCTCTCCTTCGTCCTGGTGTTTTTCATGACCGAGAGTCGCATCCTTGGAGCCTTCGGCATCTTTTTGTTTCGCCTTCGCTGTACTCAGGTTCTCACCCCGCAACACTATGGGGAGACAACTGTGTCGATGTTCCTAGAACCTCAGAACATCGGCTCTCTCCTCGGGTGCCAAGGTTTGTATTCGAGCTAGAATCTTGGCATAGAATCTTGCACCTCAGAAAATGTCATCCGAGGGCGAATTCTCGTGCTCAAATCTCTTAAGTGAGCAACTGGCCAAATGATTACTCACGACCCTTTGCGGATCGTGCTTCTTGAACTCAATAAGGACCAAATTTAGGTCTTCCAGGGCTGATGCCTCAGCTTTAGTATGACCAAAATCTAATAAAGAATATGAATTTAAATGAATAGGAAAAGGTGGCCATACCTTCTTCGAGTATCCCTTCAGCTCCTTGTTGATGCCCCCGATTACTGTTTGTCTAGAAACCTCATGACAAGCCAGCTTGTCGGGAATAAATAATGGCAATGCATGTGGGGGAACAGAAGCCCCGAAAACTCTGAGGTATGAGAATTTGGCTTCTACATACCAGTCAGCTATGCTGCTCAAATTCGTCACTATACTGTTCGAGATCCTGGGTGGCGGGTGACCAAAAATAGTGACATGCAGAGGAACCATCACCTAGTTGAAGATTTCATATACAAAATCTGCCGCTTTGTTTTCCCATAATTTCGAATGATAAACGTGGATGGGCTCGTCCTCTGCTAGAGTTCAACTCCAGCTCATTAAGGGAAATGGTGTTAAAAAACACACGGCGTCCATAATGTATGCAGACATGAAATATGAAGAAGTCTTTCCGCTCTCTTTTTGCACCCGATACTCTGTGACCCGACTGGTCAAGCTATCGGAAGGCATTTTCACCCAGTCGAAGGAACAACCTTCGGTGACCCGAAATATTAGAGGCACCCATGGAAGAAAGAAATGTGAGGTGTCCTCTCTCTCGTATAATCTGCATGTCATCATAGCTACATACTTGTACTGTGGTTCTAAGGAGGCTATTGAATATATACCATGACTGTCTGCCCTAAACTTCGCAGAGTGTGAAACCCAATCTCTTATTAAGCTAGACATGGTTTTTTCATACTGCACACATTCCTTCTGTTTGAACTCGTCCAAGAATTCGGCACCATATGTATAGTCGGACGTTGTGGGAAACTTATACATGGCTTGCAGATGTTCAGGCCTGAAAGTCTCGATGGTGTCCTTCTGCTCATTCATGATGGTTCTAGTTGGTATGTCCACATGGTCTAATGCCCATCGGACCATGTCATAATATGGGAGCAATCCTGGCCTAGCTGCTACTTTATGCATTCCTGATTGAATGACGATCTTATACTTAGTGGTTATGTCGTCTTTTTCATTGTCGCTAGAATCATCGGAATAATCCACAAATTCGGCCTGCAGAACATCGGAAACGAACGACCAGTTCGGGACAGAGTCGACACTTTGAGGTGAAGTATCAGCGACGTTGTCCGAACCTTGTCCCAATACCTCAACATTGGCTTTGGATTCTTTTCGCGGGGCCATGATGGGAGATCCTACTTTGGCTCTTCTGCGATAAAAGTACATATACATACAGAAGTTAGCTCACTGAGAAAATGTGCTCTGCGTAATGTAGAAATGAATTTTTTATAACGAATAATAGCTCTTATATATATTCGAAAACTCGGTACCTTTTAGAACAGGTCTGTCAAATCATGTTTAGAAATAAATTTAGCCATAAAAATCCGATCTTTATTCGTCGATTTTCCCTATTTCCTAATTAATGCCATAAATTTTGGCAGTTTGAAATGTCAGTTGGCATATGGAAGGAATAAGTCTACCTCATAAATCATGCAAGCATCAAAACACGGGATATATTGATTTAGCTTAATTAATCCAGTTTTACCAATGTTAATTAATCTTTCGATACTCGTTGCATCGGGAATTTTGATTTAACTCTTTGAACCTCTAACCCCCGAATTTGCGATGATTGATTTTGGTTAACACAACCGCAATTGTGATTAGGTGCTTAATTGATTTTGTAATTACTTATATTCTCCATATCGCAACTCGGAGCTTCGAAGGTAAGTTTTCGAGAAGTTTGCATGCTGAGCTGCGAAACCGCAAGATCGCGATAATATGACTTAATTAAAAGAGAAGATAAACTCGGATTAAGTGATTAATTAATTATGTTCATATCCTTATCATGATTTCGTGAGTCGAGGCTTAGACAGTGTAAATTTTAAAAAAGAAAACGCCGAGTGGCGAATTGCCGACAGAATGTTACCATGGTTTAGCTTTTACTTTTCACCTTGACACGGGTTACTAAATAAGGACTTCGTGTTCTCGGCTATCGGGGCTACGAAAATAAACTTTTGGATTTTATGAACGTCGAGGTACGAAAACCCGATGACGTTTAATCATGGTTTAGGAAAACTTTACTCCTGTTACTTCCCTAGGTGAAAATTTAAAACGATTTCACCATTTCGTTGCTCGGGACGTGTGAACTATGTGATTTATAGCATACAACCTATGAGATCCCGAGGTAGAACAAAAAGGGGAATTTTTTTTACGAAAGGTAGGACTCACCTCAAGAGTACAATAATCATCGTTGCTTGTGTGATAAAACTTCAGAGATTCTGAAACCACAGATAGAAAATACGAAAACCATCTTTCAATTTCGAGCATTAAGAATGAAATTTGTGATGGGTTAAAAAAAAACAAAGGCGGCTCCAACATCCTCGGTATGATGTGTAGTTGGTTCTTGAGTGGCAGCTATACTGTCAATAGTTGTTTCTTGTGGAAAATTTATTTCTTGCATTACTAGCTCTGGTTGAAGAGTCCTCTGTGGAGCAGCTGGTTCTTGTGTAACAACTGTGTCTGTCATGACTGGTTCTTGTGGAACAGTCTCGACTTGGACAGTTGGTTCTTGTGGAGCAGATACATCCTGCATGACTTGTTCTTGTAGACCAGTCCCATCGTTTGCAGTTGTCTCTACTGTCACTGCTAGTTTGTCGGAAGAGACTGGTTCTTGTGTGATAGTCCCTTCATCAACCATAGAGGATAGTGGATGAAGAATAGGAATAGACTGTTCCATATCTTGCCATCCAATTGTTGCTTTTACAGACCTGGTGGACCTGGTTCTTCTCCTAGGTAAAATAGAAACGAAAGCAGGGGCTTTCTTCTTCGTTGCTAGAGGAGGAACGGGGCATTCTTCCTCAACCACACAAGGAGGAAATTATGGTATACCATGATCTGCTATGATTTGTACATCGTCACTTGACATGTGATGCATAGAATCATCAGGTGGAGCCAATGATTCTGCTGCGATTTGAGTACATTTAGTCTGAATTGAGAGAATAGTTTCTTGAAGTTCTTTGCACAAAGTAAAACCAGGTATACGTATCTCTGTAGAATTCTCTGTCACAGCAACAGGAGTTCTCTGATTTGTTGTTGATGTAATTCGGTCAAGGCCTTTCCTACATTTTCCCTTGAATGGACGTTTTCTTTTCTGAGATAATCCATTGGCAGTGAAAGTAGGGCCTTGAACAACTGTTGCAGTAATAGGAGGCTCTTGTGTTATTGTCGGTGCAATAGCATAAGGGGTAGTCAGACTTGTTGTTGCAGTGGACTGTGCTGACCTTGTTCTCTTTCTAGGTGAGCCAGAGATAGGAGCAGGGGGTAGTTTTGCAATGACAGTGGTCACTGCCAAGTGTTGTGACTCATGTCTTGGTCTAGTAGCTGGTTGTTCAATGGTTGTCTCGACCATAGGTATAGGCCGTGTCAATTCAACTCCATCGAGGCTTGTCTGGCTGGTGATAGAATGGCCTCGGATTGTGCATTGGCTTCTCTAATTCATCTTACGGGCAACGACGGTAGGGGTTTGGACTGTTGTTGCAACTGAGGGCAGAGACTCAAGAAGAGGTCCATGGATTGTGTTTTCAAGTACTATCACAATCATATCTACAGGTATAGAATGTGGTTGGACTGCTACAACAAGTAATGGGTTAGTGGAAATTCCCATACCTTTGCGAATTAATAGTCCGATGAGTCTGTGATTAAAAAGGCATTTATTGGGGTTCTTGGATTTTTTTACCAACTGAGCCATGTTATGCAATGAATGGAGGAGAAAATAAGGAATGTTTATAAATTTTTGATGTCGCGGATGTGATAATAAGATGAAATCAGAAAAATAAACAACTTGGTATCTGCCTTCGCATGTAATGTACCTTTTGACAAATTTTGTGACTTTCCCCCATGGCTCTAGTAAGGAATTGACATTTGCACCTATGCCTTTGGTCTGAACTTGCTCATTATCGATGAGGAAACCCTTCTGTGCATATGGAAGATGTGTTTTTCTATTAAACCATCGGTCTCTTGTGGTTGGAAACCCTATCACAGCAACAATGCTTTCTTCTGTCATTGGAATCCTCACCTCATTCACCATTGAATACCCTTCGGTGAGATTTTGACTAAAATCCAATACCTCGTCTTCATTAAAACCCTGCAGCTTCTTAAAATATGATATCCAGCCAGCCTGGAGAAATATTCAGTAGGCCTCTGGGTGTAACAACAAAGTGTCCAGATTTGTTGGTTCATACCTCACAGCTAATCCTCCCATAATGTCGCTTGAGATTCTAACAGGCATGTAGGAGGAGAAACTGGCACCTAAACTAGAGACGTAGCAAGTTCGAACGTGGTTTGCAGAAAGACTACATTGTCTCCACAAAAAGAAGTGTGGTCGAAAAGGTGGTGGAGGTGAGTATAAAATGCAGATTAGATGGCTAGATTTGCGTTTCCTGCCCCCAACTAATTGGATTGTGTCCAGGTGTATCAATTTAGGACAACCGGTGAGTAAGCGTTCTTTTATATCTTCATTACTTTAACATGTAGGATTAGTTACATACCTCATAACTTAATGTAGAAAATGATCTGTCGGAGTAATGACACTATCCAACTGCCATCTGAGTCATGTGGAATAGATGAGATGATGAAGGATGGCGTGAGAAATGATGATATGACAATTGGAGATGAGATGGAGTCCTTTCTATAGTTGACCAGCTGGAAATTGCCAGATGTGAAGTTAAGTAATGATGAAGCAACACTTTCGGAGAGATAGCAGCGGTATTGACAAATCAACGGTGCTACAGCATGGAAAGATTATAGAGCTGGAGTAGCAGCATTGGAAAAAATGTGAAAAAGAAAGAATGAAGTGGAAAGAAAGAATAACATCGATTAGTGTATCAGCAGGTACTTCGACCAAAATGGCGGAGGTAGGTGTAACAGCATGGAAAATGAAATGGTCGAAAAAGAAAATGGTGTAACCTCATGAAAATTGACCATTGTTTAATGGTAGGGAAATTGGCCAACTTATCGGAAAAGGGTGTAACAGCATGGAAATCGGCCAATTTATCGGAAAAGGGTGTAATAGCATGGAAATCGGCCAATTTATCAGAAAAGGGTGTAACATCATGGAAATCAGCCAATTTATCGAAAAAGGGTGAAACAACATGGAAATCGGCCAATTTATTGGAAAAGAGTGTAACAGCATGGAAATCAGCCAATTTATCGGAAAAGGGTGTAACAGCATGGAAATCGGTCGAACGCTGCATAACTTAGTTTTTAGGAAGTTTTTCAACTTCCATAAACTAATCGTTTTACTCCTTTTGTTGTACTCAACTTTGTTGTTCATCAATTCACTTGCACACACATAACTGCCTGATACCCTTCAAGGCTGAATTTATTAGCAGAGTAAAGAAATAAAAAAATTTCAAACAAGAATAGAGAAATGCAAATTTTGTTGAGTTTATTTATATACAAGGTCTGAGAAAAATAATCCCTAACGTTCAGAAGGGGAAGGAGCAAGCTCCTTTCCTTTTAAGAATTGATAATCTGTATCAGCTGTACATCTAGATTTGAATTCTGCCTTGGACAGTGGATGCTGATACAGACGCAAGCGATGACCATTAGCATGTAACTATGTATTGGATCCATCAATAGTGATCAACCTGACTATCCTATTGGGAAAAACAGTGTCTACCTCATAAGGTCCTAGCCATCATGTACGCAGCGTACCCTGAAATTCGTTAAAGCGTGAATCATACAACAATGCCCAATCTCCTTTCTGGAATAATTTCTTCTTGATGACTCAGTCATGCCATTTTGTTCTCTGTTGTTGAATCACCATGGTTTGATGAATAGCGTCCAAACACTTTTCATCAAGCTCATTGAGCTGCTACAGTCTGGCCTTCTATGCCATAGTTAAGTCAAGGTTCACTACTGATGCAGTTCTTAAGGTTTTGATTTCGAATTCAATGGGAAAAATAGGGCTTTTTCCATATACCAACTCATAAGGAGAAAAACCAGTTGTGTTCCTCCAAGTAGTTTGGTAAGCCCATAAAGCTTCATGCAATCTGTTAGACCAATCCCTACGGTGTTCTCTCATTGTTTTAGTAAGAATGGATTCGATAACTTTGTTGGTGATTTCCACCTCACCATTGACTTGTGGACGGTATG
This sequence comes from Picea abies, assembly GCA_900067695.1. Lineage (NCBI taxonomy): Eukaryota > Viridiplantae > Streptophyta > Pinopsida > Pinales > Pinaceae > Picea > Picea abies. The sequence continues at coordinate 21,791 of CBVK0101108742.1, read as the reverse complement.
GAGAAGTTATTCTATGTAAAACATGATATTTACTGTGTAGGGATTCAAACATATGTGATGTGAAAGGGGGTCCTCCATCAGTTATTAATTCTTTGGGAACACCAAACCTAACAAAGATATCTTCAAACAAGAATTCTAAGAAAACTTATTTGGAGGCCCTAATGAGTGCTTTTGCCTCCACCCACTTGGTCATGTAATATGTACAGACCAATATATAGACTTTCTTATTAGAAGGTAGGTTAATGGTCCCTATGAAATCCATGGCCCATCTCTCAAAAGGTTCTAACATGACTTGAGGCTGGAGAGGCATCTCATCCCTATGATTTGGATGACCCATTCATTGGCAACTGTCACAAGTTTGGACGTATTTCTTGGCATCTTGAAATATGGTGGGCCAAAAATAGCCCATCCTTAAAATTTTATGCCCAGTCCTTTTATAAGGAAAATGACCACCCCAAGGGCCATCATGGAAAGCTTTCAGCAGATCATATACTTCATCATCCCTTACACATCTCTTGATTTCCTAATCCAGGCCTATGTAGAAAAGGTATCCTCCTATCCAACTATACTGATCACTCTTCTGAATAATCTTTCTTCTTTATCGAGGAGATAGATGTGGAGGTACCTTCCTTGCAACCAAATAATTAGCAATGTTTGCATACCAAGGTGAGTGAGAAGATCTTGCAAACAAATTTTCATCAGGAAAGGAATCATCTACAGGTGAATTATCATCATTTATATGTATCTTGAGAGAAAATCAGCAACGACATTTTCTTTTCCTGGTCTATCTACTATAGTAATGTCAAATTCTTGTAGTAGTAACAACCATCTTGTTACTAGGGCATTAGTAATAGGCTTATTCATCAAATATTTAATTGTTGTATGATCAGTATGAATAAAAGTAGGATAACCAGTGACATAATGCCTGAATTTATTGATTTCATAGACTATTGCTAAGAATTCTCTTTCAGTAACTGTATAATTTAATTCCGCAGGAGCCATGTTCTTGCTGATATAGTAGATAGCATAGAGATATTTGTCCTCCTACTTCCCTAGTACTGCACCAATTGCAGTATCTGAGGCATCTGAAGAAATGTGAAAAGGCAGAGCCCAATTGGGCTCTCTCAAAATTGGAGCTGTGGACAATTTATGTTTCAGATCTGCAAAAGACAATTCATAGTTGTCAGTCCAACGAAAGTCAACATATTTTGTTAATAGGAAAAACAAGGGGGAGGCAATTTGGAATTTTTTTTAATGAATCTCCTTTAATATCCAGCATTCCCTAAAAAACTTCTTACCTCTTTCTGAGTTGATGGAGTTGGAATGTCCAAAATTACCTGGATTTTGGCTGGATCTACCTAAATTCCTGCATAAGAAATGAAGTGTCCCAGCACCACACCTTCGCTCATCATCAAATCAAACTTTTCTGTACTTAAAGAAAGATGAGACTGTATACATCTTTTGATCACTTTTTCCAGATTAGACAAAGCTTCTTCGAAATTAGTACCATAAGGTGTAAATTCATCCATGAATATTTCCATACAGTCATTCACCATATCAGAGAAAATACCAATCACAGCTCTCTAGAAAGTGGTTGGTGCATTACACAAGCCAAATGGGAGAAACTTGTAGGCAAATGTACCCCAAGGGACGGTAAAGGTGGTATTATCTTGGTCACGTGGGGCAATTTTTATCTGGTTATAGCCACTAAATCCATCTAGGAAAGAGAAAAAAAATTCCCAGATAGGTTGTCTAGAACTTGATCAATAAATGGCAGAGGGAAATGATCCTTCTGCGTAGCTTTGTTCAGAGCTTGATAGTCCACACACACTCTCCACTTACCATTATTTTGAGGCCCAATAATGAACGATGATATCCACTCATTGTTTGATATAGGATAGATGAATCCGGCATTAAGAAGTTTCTGAAGTTCTTCCTTAACAATTTCTTTAAGGTTTGGGTTCATCCTCCTTTGGGGTTGGAAAATGGGTCGACATTCTTCCTTGATGTATATATGGTGGGTGCATAGTTCAGAGGAAATGCCTTTCATATCCATGTAATCCCATGGAAATGCTTCTTTATGTTCAATCAGTAATTTCATCAATCAGTGAGTTTCAGCAGTGGATAGATCGGGATTGATGTTCAAGGTTTTTCCAGGTTCAATTTCTATAGCGATGCTCTTAGAACTGACTTTAGGAAATAGTTTAGTTTTTTTTGTTTCATCATCTTCTATTACATCGTTTGTTGTTACAGTGGTTGTTGTTACAACTGAATCAATTTGATTTTCAGTAGTTTCTGAGAACATTTCCAAGTTCATCTCTCCCTGGGCAATAGGGTCGAAGACTCTAATCAATCGATGGTGCGTGTTTTGTGTAATAGCAGAGGGATCACAGATAAATCAGTTGATTAACTCATCCTTTGTCTTGTCTTTGAAACTCAGGGCTTTTCCTATGGTTAGCACAGGTAGAACACTTTCATCCTCAATGTCCATCCATAAAGAATTTTCAGGTTCCACACTAGGTGTAGCATGAGGATACAGGGTAAGTGTTTTTGTGTCATAACCATCAGAGATGGTCATTGAACCAGATTTACAACCAATGAAAGCATAAGTTGTAGCTAACCATGGTATTCTCGGAATTAGAGGGTGGCCCCCCAGACGAGTTTTGGGTTGCAGAACAATGAAATCAGCAGGATACTCCCATGAATCAACTGAAATGACTAAATCATCGATTACTCCTTCTAGTCTGATGGTAGAATGATCAGTTAATTCTAGAGCAGTAGGAGTAGGTCGGATTTGTGTTCTGAGTTGCAGCAATTGTGTAGTTTCTATTGGCATGATGTTAATTGTTGCCCCTAAGTCAACTAGCACATGGGGAATATATGTATGTCCAATTTTGAGAGTGACTGTAGGGTTTCCTGGGTCGCCATATTTAATAGGTGGTGTTTTGTCTAACATTAGCTCAGACAAATCCCCCACTATATGCACTGTGAGGGGGCCCCTAGGTTTTCATCCAGGTTTTCTGATATAGAGATCTCTTACAGTCTTGGCATAAATAGGGACATCTCTTATCGCTTGCAATAGTGGAATATTAACGTACAGATTTTGCAATTCTCCTAAGAGATTGAAAGATGGCAATTCCACAAGTTTGGTAATTTTCAGTCTTTCAGGGAATGGTGGGTCTGCTGATTCTATAATAGGTTGGTCAATTTCTTCTATATCAGTAGATGATCTTTCCCCTGATTCCTTGTCTGATTCTGAAGATGGAGCATCTTCAATTATTGGCTCGACTATTCTCCCTGATCTTAATTTTATTTCATCACAAGGCATAGGAGTAATAGACAAGGCTAGCACATTGTGTATATCTATGTTCTGAATGTCCTTATTATTTGGGCTTGGGTTAGGTTTCACAGGCATCTAAGGTCATAAGGGAGGATTGTTCGGTGGGGCATTGCGAGGTAACTGCAGTTGTTGCTGCTGGTACTGGGGTTGGAACTGTTGTTGATAGGGATTCGGTTGGTGATGGTTTTGATAATTGAGTTGTTGTTGAGGGCCTCTCCAATATGGGTTCCATTGTCCATGATGATTATGTTGATGGGGCATAGGTAACCATGCATCGGGATCTTGATAAGGGGGTGACATCTGATTTGGAGGGGGGACATTCGTTTGGCCATATGGTAGCTAATTGTTCCAATAATTAAGTGTTGCAGGAGAGAATTGAGAGTTCATACCTTGACCTCTTGGCTGCCATTGTCTTCTTTGTGTTATTAGATAGACAACCTCGGCTTCCTTATTAGTTCCCTTCATTGATGCTTACTCCTAGTAGAGAGGGACATTGGTCAGTAGCATGATCTAATTCATAAATAAGACATACCTGGACAATGTTCAGTGGGCACTCCCTTGGTGGATGTTTCTTTCTGCATTTCAGACAGAAAATGCACAATGCTTTCTCTGATTCTGCTTGTTTCTGCTTGACCTAATAAGTGTCCATCTGTGAAGTAAAAGAGTTAATCATCTATGTTTTGAAATTTTCTAATAGATTACCTATTTCTTCTCTTGTTGCTCCTCCATTGGCTGATTTTTGTACCCTTGAAAAAGTGGTATCCTTGGTAGCTGACTTATTCCTTGTAGATCCTCAAGAACATCTTTTACAGAGATATACAATGTCCTCATAGGATTCCTTATATATCTCCCTTGCCAAGCATATTCATCATATCTAAACAATCTTCTCTAACTCCTTTTAGCAAAATGGTTTTCAGAATGTCCTTACTCACATGTGGATGTCCAGACCTTTGTAGATTATATTGGAGTCGCTCCACAAAATCTTCAAGGGTCTCATCCTCCTTCTGAGACATCTTGAATAGTTCCTTTGTTTGACAGTAGTCTTAGTACTTGTTCAGGAAAATATGCCTCATTTGTACCCATGTTGAAATGTTTTCTCCTCCAAGGCTCATGAACCATATTAATGCATTACCCTTCAATGTAGCTGGAAACAGTTTAAGCTTCTGCGCAGTGGTAGTATAGTCATAGCTTCTAAACAAAATGTCAAATTCAAACAGAAACTCATACAGATCTTCATTAGATAATCCATGAAAATTTGGCGGAGCTAAGAGAGGTATTTTTTTCATAGGAGCCATACCTCGTGTGGGAACATCAGAAATAGGAAAAACCAGGGTAGAGATAGTATTTTCATTATTTACCTAATCTTCGTTGTTTTGTGGATTCTCTTGGTGGAAATCTTCTTCATTATCCTCTTGATTTTCCATATGTTCTCTTTCTCTCCACTCAATATGAAAAGCATCCCACTCTTCTTTAGTGACTATCCGACCATTGATTTGATAAACCACTTCTTCTGGATTTTCCCTGTTCCGAGATGTACTTCCTTCATCTTCAATGTACTCCAGTGTTGCTTGCTGAATTGTTGGTGACAAATATTTAGCCTCGACTTTAGCTCTTGATGAAAATGATGTTTCAAGAAGGGTTATTTCTGATGACTGAGGATTACGTCTTCTTGGAGGATTTGTAGGGTGAAAAATAGATCTTGAAGAAGAATTTGCTCTGGCTATAATCTCATCAACAAAGGTTTGCCTTCCCAGTGTAGGATTTCTTCCTCCATGTCCTTTGGTACCTGTAGGGTTAGTATTTTGGGGGATACATTCTCGCATTCTTCCATTCATGCAGACTATTCATTCCTAAAAAAAAACTAATGTGCTTACAAAAATCTATAATTATCTTCCCTGGCAACGGTGCCAAAATGTTGGGCACTTTAATTGTCTAAATAAATAGAAAATTAAGGTGTTCAATATCAATTGTCAACCCAGGGAAGTCTGTTATTTAGATAATTGTGCACAGTCTAGCTAGATTATGAAAGCAACAATAATCTAATTGTAGTAGGGAAGTTTAAAAAGAAACAAAAATTATCACTAATACAATTGTTCTTATACAGCTCGATTTCTATAGAATTGAAATTGTAGTTGAAATCTAAACTGATGAGTGTATAAGAACCCTAGATTACCTACTCTAGTATGACTTTCTTTTTACTTGGAAACAAGATTTTAATCTAATGAAGAAAAAGGGAAATTGGTTCTCCAACAGTATTCAGCAATCGAATTCTAATTCTCATGAGACAGATTTATGCGCATCTAACAGGAAGGAACTAGACTGTAACAACAATTGTATTCTAGAAATGTTTAACAGATAAATCATTCATATTAAAACAACTAATCTGGAATTCAGAATAGAGAGGAATCTATGAGGAAGGTGGGCCCTTTCCTTCTCACTGAATCCACTCAAAGAAATAGGCTACATTCCGCTAAAGATAATCAATCCACTCTTTTATTGATTTGCCAAAATGTTCATGTACAATAAGCTTTACTTCACTTCACTTTCTCACAGTCAAAAATCTGTCCCTTATGATTACAAAAGATCTGCTATTTAAAGTTAGAGTTATTCAATTAAAACAAAATCAGAACAGCCTTGAGAATCCCCGATTCTCAAGCTGTTCGTATGATATCATTAATACAAGATCTAGAACTAATCTTGTAAGCCAAAACATGTAATAGCAGGTGTAACAGCTTTCAGGATTGGTGGCATTTGTTGTAGTAGTCACGTAACAGCTTTAGGATCGATGGCATTTGATGCAGCAGTCGTGTAACAGAAAAATCGGTGGCACCTGTTGCAGCAGTTGTGTAACAGCTTCCAGGATTGGCGCATAGCTATAACAGCTTCCAAGATTGATGCATAGTTGTAACAGCTTCCAATATTGGCGCATAGCTATAAAAACTTCCAAGATTGATGCATAGCTGTAACAACTTCCAAGATTGGCGCATAGCTGTAATGGCAGTGGCCACTTCTTCAAGACTTGGTTGTTCTATACATTTTGATCATTAGTTGAATCATTTTATGGGTAAAACATCTGAAACGTTACCAATCGAACATGCTAAGTAAATGAAAATATAAAATCAAGATGAATTATTCATACCTTGGGGAAAATGGTCTTAGAACGCATTATAGTAGGCATTAGCTTAGAAATGATAAGGTTGAATGGGCAAAAGAAGTGGTGAAAAAGGGACATTTCTAGGTCCTAACACCATCCATCCTCCTTATACAATCCATCCCTTTCCCCTATATTGAAATGATGGTTGTGAGGATAGAATACTGGGAATAGTGCACTTAGAGTCAAAGTAGAGGAACCCAGGCGAGGTTCGTGGAGCAACGCTAGCAAGATTTAGGTTGTAACTTCCAATTTTGTTATTAATAAAAGAAAAACTTCTTGTACCAGTTACATCTTTATGTTCACATTTATAAATGATTTTCATGAATATCTAGACTTTTGTATGATCTTTATAGTTATTCATATGTTGTCATATTTTTTTTTTTAAGTTTTTTCAGGCCGACTTTGGGAGGAGGCCTACAATCTTGGAACAAACCACAACCGGAAGAGATCGAAAATAGACGGAAGGATTTAAGGTACACATTTCGATCTTCTCTCTCTTCCCTTAATTATCATTAGGTCTTGTTGGATTTGGGTAGAATATAATATTTTCTATCTTTTAAGATGTCAAGTCTCTTCCCAGTCGCTAGACTCGGATTAGGGGGATTTTTCCCCATAGAAGAATTGGTGACTCCACTGGGGAGTCTCTCTAGGTTCCATTTAGGAGATTCTTTTTGGTCTTGAATTCCTGTTATTTTATATGATTTCTGAGTCTGTAAGAGTCTCTAGTCACCTTCTAGGTGTTTCTAGTTTTCCTGGTCTAGATTATCATTCTAAACTTTATCTCTTTTTTGAGTTAGTTTAGCAATATACGCGTTCTATTATATACCCAACACACATACATAGGTGCCTTGTGTTATCCCAACACGCATACATCCACAGTCTGTCTGTGCAAAGCACACGTATCTGTTCTTTTGAAAAGTTTTTAAAACAACTTTTCCTATATTTTTAGGAAACCTTTTGGTATCTCAGGTCCTTCTGAGTACTAGAGACCTATGTTAACAATTGTTGAGAGATTTTTTAGTCTCATATTGTTTATGAAGTTGTAAAAAAATATTTTTTTTTTCTTTGTCTCTTTATATTTGTTGTCAAGGTTAAGGGTCTACTTGTAAGCTTTAGGTTCTCCTTTGGATTCTGTTGAATCCTTGCTCCCAGGAAGTGGTTTAGGACCCGATTCAGTCTCTCGTTTGTCATCCTTCTCTCTTGTTATGATTTGAAAAGAAACAATATAGTTGTTTGTTATTTTCATTTCATAATCATATAAAAAGTTCAAAAAAATTGTAGCTTCTTAACTGCATTTGCATCTTACTTTGCATGTTTGTTTGGTTTTAATAGCCTAGGTTGTTTTCATAACCAAAAAGAGTTATCAACCCAAAGTTACTTCTCATATTCTTCCTTAAAATTTTAAGTAGTTGCATTACATTTGGAACGAAAAAGGATTCTAGGAAAGATTGCATATTGGGATCTTGGTATTTATTTTGAAAAGTTTGCACCTTGAAATTTAAAAGAGCCAAATCTTCATTTGTATAACGCAGTTTGTTTTCAATTGCATTTAAAGCACAATGTTCTAAGAGATCATTAATTCTTCTCTTTCATCTCTCAAAGAACATCACGAGTTTCACTTCCGTACCCCTGAGTAATTAAGGCACTAAGGTTAACGCTTAATGTTAAAATCAATTAGACTTTTTTTTTTATAGGGTACACCAATTAGACTAGGCTTTAGGGCCTTAAATTAGGTGTGGAGAGGAAAATCTTCAAGGCCACTTAAATAAACTTAAGAGTATGAGATAGGGAGTGTTGAAGTCCAGTGTCATAAAATTTATCCAGGACCCTCCTCTAACACAAGGGATAAACACGAGGTCGCATGAGGAAAGGTAGAGGAGATAACCCCTCAAAATCCAGACTAAGCGTAGTGGGGATCGTATTTTGAGGGTAATTCTTGGGATTCTGATGACTAAATTTGACCATGGAGATTCCTGGACCTTGAATCCATTTGGGATTCTCAGTATTCTTCCATACCAGTTTCTTTCAGTACCCTCGAAATCCTTCAGACATAGTTATCCTGCTCATACGATCTGCCCGACTGTCGACTGTACCCGCCTAGTGACTGACTACATGTTGGAAACCTATTTTCCTTTTATAGGGACTCACATAGGTAACTGCAGGGGTATAATGCGGTACCTAGGACAGGCGTCGGACCACTCTTTGCAGAGTATATGTTGGCCCTTGGGTATGGAAGCAAGTGAAGGTCAAGGACAAAAAGGCAAAACGCGAACTGCGCAGAACACACAGTGACTGATACTGGGTCGAAGTAAGAAGAAGAGCACAAAAGACGGAGTGAAGTAAGAGAAATCAAGTCGTTGGATGAGGCGATCGAGGATGATAGGTCAGCAAGGAAGATGGATTGTGGACAACTCAAGATGCTTGGAGTACCGCATGAGGAGGAAGGAAAGACAGGTTGGCGAAGCCCTGAAAATGTGGGTCAAGTTGACCTAGGGTTTTAGACACCTAGGGTTTTGGTATCTAGGGTTTTGACACCTAGGTTTCAGCCTAAGGTTGTCGATGAGTGATATTAATGTATAAATAAAGGTCAAGAGGACCTAGGTTGGGTTATTGTTGATATTGTTATTGTCACTCTAGCTTTTGGCATGAGTGATGATTGTTGTGTGAGAGAGAAGTGCTAAGTGTAAGAGCACTCAGGTATTGTAAGATCTTCAGCTGGGTGTGAAGATCAGTCTTGCAGCTGGGTGCATAGGAAGGAGAGAGAAAGAGAGGAGAAGAAAGAAGATCTGCTAGCTGAGAGCGCAGACGAGAACTATATGTCTCATCTTAATATACTATAAAGCATAGTTTTATGGATGTAGCCCTAGAGAGGGGGTGAACCATGCACATCTTGTGTTGTGTGTGATTGATGCCATGTTCTTTGCCATTTGATATATTGTTATTGCATTACCGTGTTAGATCTGATAGACAATTGTGCAGAGTAGATCTAAGTTGATAAGTGATATATGAATGTTGTGTTGTTCTCCCATTAGATCCTCTTGATATTCCCTTTGATTGTAGATATCTTTGTCCTGCAACCCCCCCATAGTTTCTTCGGGTAACACTGCATCTACCTCGTAGGTGTTTCTGAAAGGGCCAGTAGTTAGGGCTTGTTGGTGCACTCTTGGAGCTATACCCTGGGTCTGCCCTTGTGCCAACAAATGGTTCCATTGTCAGGACAAGAATCTTCATGAGGGAATGTCAAGGTGGTTTCCATCAAAAACAAAGATTCAAAAGTGGATAGAAGATCAAGAAAAGGACTTCACTAAAGCCCAGAACAAGAACCCTAATCTTAGTATAGAGTATTGGTTAGGAAGATATATCTTTACTGATATACACGATATTTTCTTTGGAGGAATCCATCAAGAGCTATATGAGTGGTTAGTTAGGTTAGCATATACCCAGTTTGAGATCAGATCTAGACCTCCTGTGGTTTGGACGTCAGCGATGATCAAGAAGGTCAAGAGAGTCAATAATGTCATGTCAAGAGCAGTAGATCACTGGTTTGATAACACGATTGGAGGGTACATCACCGAATTCATGATTGACAGAGTAGAGTCATATAGCCAAGCCGAGAGATATTTCTTCAAAGGACCCAGAGGAAAATTTTTACATTTTTTAAAGTTGAGGATCAAGATGCTATTGCATGAGAAGAACATCTTGAAGATACAGTAGTTGTTCAGGTCAGAAAAGGCTAGTGTTCAAGAATTTGGATAGTGACAGCAACACAGAAGTTGGACATACGCGCAGTGGGAAAGAATTTAGAGAAGTTCCTCTCGCGAACTTGTTTAATAAGAACTACGGGGATGAGGGTTTCTACAGTGGAGAAGAGGAAGATCTGATGGACGAAGAGCATTCAGAACCCACTAGGACAGAGGAAGGGGAATATGAAGAACCTCGTCGAAGCGAGCCAGAAACTTCAGGAACTACGCAGACTGTTGAAGTAAGTACTATTACTCTTCATGTTGTTTCAGCAGCACTAAGTAATCAGAATATCCAGAATCACCAAAGTCCTCAGGGTACTATTACTAGTAGTTCAACATATACTCAGACAGGAAACCTAGGTAGCTCTATGGCAGATGAGATGAGGCTCCCTATATTTAGGGGAGATGGATCTGAAGATCCTGATCATCACTGGTTTCTATGTGAAGTTGTATGGAACATTAAAAATGTCACCGATGAAGCTGTTAAAAGAACTCATTTTAGCACTACTCTAAGAGATCGCGTAGTGAGTTGGTACATGAAGCTCATCCAAGGACTTGCACAGCCTAATCCACTGAATGAGATCAAGAATACATTGACTGTGGAGTTCAATAAACCTAAATCGAAGTCACAATGTATTACGGAGCTGAAAGAAATCAAGCAGAAGGTAGTCGAACCTACTTGGGAATTCGATCAGAGATTCAAAACCTTAACAGGTCGGTTGACTTTTTAGATCCCGTATGAGAAGAACAAGGAGTGGTTCAACACTGCTCTCTTACCACACATAAGAGTTCCTATGATGCAACAGAAGATTTGTTTGCAGGATGAGGCACATGATATCGTCATGAAGTTAGAATCAACCCCTATGGGAGAATCCAGCTCAGGTATGAGTCAAATCTTGAGCCAACTAACTAGTTTGTCTCTGCAGGTCGAAGATATGAAGAAAGACAAGGGGAAACATAAAAGAGAATACATATGGTGTGTTAGATGCAAATCAGAAGGTCATGACAAGGAGCATTGTCCCCTATTCCATGAATATTTGGCCTCTGGAGCTCCAAGCCCTTTGAAAAAAGTCAACCTACCCTAGTGCGAGGTATGCAGAAATAGAAATCGCCCACGTGAGTGCTATTACATGCAAAAATATGTTCAGACACCCACAAATATGTGATGCATGTTCTGTAAATCTGTGGGGCATGATGATAGGGATTGTAGGGATTATGACCTCATGCATGAAAGGTCAAGGGATATATACAAAATTCAAGGCGAAGTACAGCGAGAAGGAAACACTACGTAGTACAATTCCCTGGGAAGAGGAAACTTCAACCCTCACGGTGGATTCAGAGTACGAGGACGAGGAGGATGTATGGGCCGAGGTCAAGGACAGATCATCTATTACAACTACCCACAACCAGGAAACCTAGCAAGGGATTTTCAGAACCCTTGCACCACTTTCAGCTACTACAGTTCATTCAAACATGTTATAGAAGAGTGTCCTATACTACTATCTAAGCTTCAGGAGAGATGAGGACCTCAGCAAAACCCGCAAGTGAAACTGATATACATTGAACCTCATGGAGAAGACCCTAGAGTCATTTTTATCACTAGAGGAGGTGTTGTTACAGGAGAAGATAGAATGACCAAAGGAAAGACTACAGAAGACTCGGGAGTCAGGAAAGCTTTAGAGAAGACACAAACTTTTGATGCAAAGAAAGAAAAACAAATGTTTGAGGAGGCAATAAAATAATTCAGGGGAGACCAAGGTTCTTCATAAAAAGCATGACCAAAAGTGAGATAATATGTAATTCCTTTGGAATTTGATTAGTCTGCTCTGCCAAAAGAAGGAAAATAGGTAAACAAGCTCATGGAATTTTTATATACTTGTATTAAGTTAATTCAGGATGAAAGCGCTATACAAGAACTACAAAATTAAATCACACAATATGAGCTAGGAAAGGTATACCCCTTAATGAATAGGGAAGTACACCAAGTCTCTAAAAGGAGAAGGACAAATAAGAAATTACACTTGAATTTTGAAATAGGAGAGTATGATATAGACTATGTGGTCCTCAACTTGGGGTCGAAGGTCAATGTCATGAAGAAGAAAACCTGGGCACTGATGGGAAAACCCAAGTTGATCTATTCCCCTATTAGTCTTAGGATGGCTAATCAGTAAGTTGTAAGCCCCTTTGGAATATTGGAACATGTCCCTATGGATATCGACAGAGTAAGGATGTTTGCATATTTGAGGTGATTGAGATAGTTGATGATAGTTATCCTTACCCTGCGTTGTTAGGAATTGATTGGGATTTCAATAATTCCACTGTGGTTGATTTAAAGAAAAGATGAATGACGATTGAAGGAGATTTCCTTAGGGTCATTGTGCCTTTAGATCCAGATGAAGGCCAATGATACACAGAGTCCATCAGAGAAGAAGACCGCGCATATGAACTAGAAAACATATACAAATTAACTACCAGACAGCAGGATTACATTAATCCTACAGCCGATGGAAACCTAAGCTGGCGAAGTAACAATGCATGTTCATCAGATTCAGAAGAAGCACTAGAGAACTGGCAGAAAAAATTGTATGAAGTATCTACAAGGAGATGTTCTAGATTAACCAGAGAAGTTCGCTGGATCGGCACAACAGTAAGTAACCTACCCACCTTTGATGGTTTGAATCCTTTAGAAGTCTTCTTATCGGACTTTGAAGAAAGTGTACCAATGCAACAAAGATTGTTGACAATGGATGAGGCATTGAAAGAAACACTAGCAAGATGGTGGGGGACACACAAAAACAACATTATAGATTGGGTATAATGTCATACTTTGATGACTGCATGGTTCTTAGCACAAGTATAAGGCTATGAAGTTCGGTATACAGGTCGAATTTGTCTGAAGGACCATGTGCGAAGTTGCGAGGAAGCCTAGTGAAACATTCCTCAAGAGCAGTGGGTTCACAAATTCATTAACATGCTAGACACAATCCCTATCAACTGGTACCTTCAAGCAGACCCGCGCCTCATCACTACAGATTGGGAAGGTATGACTCAGAATTTTGTAACTACCTTCTTATTTGAAATTCAATATTCTTCAGTAGATCAAGCATTACAGATTGTAAGATAGAAAGTATTTGAGGAGGCCTCTAGCCTCCCTTTAGAACAAGAATAGGATGAATGGAATGCACCCCTCCAGAAACTGCAAGGCTGTTACAGCATCAATGTTGACAAATACGATGATCCAAGGAAGGTGAATATCGTAGAAACAAAGGGGCAACGAGATGTGGAAGGACTAGGAGTTAAGCTACCATTTATTGGACAACCAATCAAGATTAAAAAAGTCAATATTGGAACCGAGCAAACACCGAAGCTTGCAAATGTCGGAGATTATTGGGATGTTGCTACTATTGACAAGATCACAGAGTTACTGCATGAATATCAAGACTTGTTTCCGACCAAGTTCACTGATATGAAGGGAATTAAAGATCCTATGGGGGAGATGAGGATCCCTTTGAAACCAGATGCAAGACTAGTCAAACGGAGACCCTACATACTGAACCCTAAATATAAGGAGAAGGTGAATATTGAGCTCTACAGAATGCTAGAAGTAGGGATTATAGAACCTGTTGAAGAATCTGAGTGGATTAGCCCTATGGTGGTGAAAGACAAGAAGATAGGAGAGATCTGGATCTGTGTATATCTCAGGAAGCTGAACGATGCTTCTTGCATGACCCCTTCCCTATACAATTCACTGATGAGGTGTTAGATAATGTAGGTGGACAGGAGGTATATTCTTTCACAGATGGATTTTCAGGATACCATCAGATCCGAATTGCCAAGGAAGATCGCCATAAGACCACATTTGCAATAGAATGGGGATCATACCAATTTACGGTGATGCCATTTGGATTGAATAATGCCCCGACCATCTTTTCTAGGGTGGTGGTCAAAGAATTCAAGGATTTCCTACATAAATTTCTAGAATCTTATTTTGATGATTGGATTGTTTTTAGTTTACTGAAAAATCATATTGAATGTCTAAGCCTAATGTTGGAAAAATGCAGGCAGTGTTAGATTGTATGTAATCAAGGATTGTTAGGTCATATTGTATGTAAGCAAGGATTGTTGGTAGATCCATCTAAAATTGCCATTATAGTTGATATGCCCCCTCCTGCTTCAGTCAAACAACTGCGCACTGTGCTGGGACTTACTGGATATTATAGGAAGTTCATTAAAGGCTATGCACAGATTACAACACCCATGGAGAAGCTTTTGAAGAAATACTGTTAATTTCACTGGACAGAAGAATGCCAGCAGAGCCTCAATACACTGAAACAGAAAATGGTTACTGCGCCCATTCTCATTTTTCCAGATTGGAACAAGGAGTTTCACGTGCATGTCGATGCATCTTGTATTTCCTTAGGAGCTATGTTAGCACAACCGGGAACATGAGACATCGACCACCCATTAGCCTTTTCTAGTAGGAAATTATCCACAACTGAGATTAATTACACCACCATTGAGAGAGAAATATTAGCCATGGTGTATGCGCTGCAGAAGTTCTTCCACTATCTACTAGGAGGACACTTTAAAATGTTTACTAACCAATCCACGCTGAAGTACCTAGTAAACAAGCTAGTGTTGGGGGGGAGAATATGAAGATGTCTTCTGCTATTTCAGGAATATGATTTTGAGATCGTGGTTAAGCCGGGCAGAATGAACAAGGGTCGTGACCACTTGTCAAGGTTGGAACATGGAGAAGAGCCCATTGATTTGGAGGATACATTGTCGGATGCACAACTGCTAGCCATTATAAATATTGATGACCACTTCGCAGAGATAGCCCAATTCCTGTCAACAGGGATGGCACCTAGTGAGTATATAATCACCCAGAAGAAATAGCTAGTAGTGCGCACTGAAGACTTTTCACTTATAGCTAGACAACTATACAAAATGGGACCTGATGAGATATTGAGGAGGTGTGTTATGGAGGCAGAGAAACCATTGATCCTCACAAAATATCATGAAGGTATCGCAGGAGGGCACTACACAGGAAAAGAAACCATGCAGAAGGTTCTTAGAGCTGGCCTTTTGTGGCCTACCTTACACAGAGATGCCAAGGACTATTACAGAGCCTATGTTGTATGCCAAAGAGTTGGGAAACCATCCAGAAGAGATGAAATTCCATTAGCACCACATCAGACCCTACAAGCATTTGAGAAATGGGCCATTGACTTCGTAGGACCTATAAACCCACCAAGAAAGCGCACACGAGCAAGGTACATAATCACTGCCACAGAGTACTTGACTAGATGGGCCAAATCAAGAGAAATTAAGGATTGTAGTGCAACTATAGCTACGCGCTTCATATTTGATGACATCATAACCAGGTTTGGATGTCCAAATATCCTTATGAGTGATCAAGGCACACATTTCATCAACAAGACCATTGAATCCCTGATGGAGGAATTTGCAGTCCATCATCAGAAGAGCACACCTTACCATCCACAAGCAAATGGGAAAGTTGAAGCATTCAACAAAATCTTGGAGACAACGCAGACGAATATTTGTAGTGTGAACAGGGATGACTTGGATTTAAGAGTACTAGCAGTACTATGAGCCTATAGAACCACTTGCAAGAAGCTGACAATGTAGACACCTTTTAAGTTGGTTTATGGTCTAGAATTCCTTGTCCCAATGGAATATTTGGTACCCATCCTAAGAATCATTTCCTTTACAGGTATGAACGACACTGGCGCTGTTCAAGAGAGACATGCATAGTTGGTCGAACTAGAAGAAGGCAGATTTATTGCAGGATTCCATCAGCAGGTCCAGAAGGAAAGATAGAAGACCTTCCATGACAGGCACATCAAGAAGAAGGCATTTAAGCAAGGTGATTTGGTATTAGTATATGACAGCAAGTTCATGAATCATCTAGGGAAGTTCAGAATGCATTGGCCTGGACCATATGAGGTCACATATGTTACAGAAGAAGGAGTTGCGCAGTTGAAGACTTTGAATGGAGAATGGAAGAAAAGATTAGTGAACGGGAGCCAGTTGAAATTGTATTGTGACAACCAACTGCCTCACAGCTCTCAGTAAACACATAAGGAAAAGGGTCGAGGTACCAGGTGTAGTTGAAACTGGGTACCAGACACAGAAAAGATAGTCTACACAAGGAAGGAAAGGATGCATAGAGCAGAAAGCAAAGGATGCACTGTGCAATCCAATGTTGAAGAAAAATAGTAGGATCAGATCTGAAGTGCCTCAGAATGAGTCACAGGTGAGTGTTGGGGGGCTGTTGACCCTTGGGTATGGAAGCAAGCGAAGGTCAAGGAAGAAAAGGAAAAACAAGAACTGCGCGGAAGACATAGTGACTGATACTAGGTTGAAGTAAGCAGAAGAGCAGAAAAGACGGAGCGAAGTAAGAGAAAGCAAGTTGTTGGATGAGGAGATCAAGGATGATAGATCAGCAAGGAATTTGGATCATGGACAACTCAGCAAGTGGAAAAATCCATCGTTGGATGCTTGGAGTACTACACGAGAAGGAAGGAAAGATAGGCTGGCAAAGCCCCGAAAATGTGGGTCAAGTTGACCTAGGGTTTTAGACACCTAGGATTTTGGTATCTAGGGTTTTGACACCTAGGTTTCAACCTAAGGCTATCAGTGAGTGATTGTAATGTATAAATAAAGGTCAATAGGACCTAGGTTGGGTTTTTGTTGATATTTTTATTGTCGCTCTAGATTTTGGCATGAGTGATGATTGTTGTGTGAGAGGAAATGCTAAGTGTAAGAGCACTCGGGTATTGTAAGATCTTCAGCTGGGTGAAAAGATCAGTCCTGCAGCTGGGTGAGCAGGAAGGAGAGAGAAAGAGAGGAGAAGAAAGAAGATATGCTAGCTAAGAGCGTAGACGAGAACTGTATGCTTCATCTTAATATACTATAAAGCACAGTTCTTTGGATGTAGCCCTATAGAGGGGGTGAACCACGTACATCTTGTGTTGTGT
This sequence comes from Picea abies, assembly GCA_900067695.1. Taxonomy (NCBI): domain Eukaryota; kingdom Viridiplantae; phylum Streptophyta; class Pinopsida; order Pinales; family Pinaceae; genus Picea; species Picea abies. The sequence goes on along the minus strand of CBVK0101108742.1, from coordinate 4,550 downwards.
GTGATTGATGCTATATTCTTTGCCATTTGATATACTATTATTGCATTACTATGTTAGATCCGATAGATAGTTGTGCAGAGTAGATCTAAGTTGATAAGTGATATATGAATTTTGTGTTGTTCTCCCATTAGATCCACTTGATATTCCCTTTGGTTGTAGACATCTCTATCTTGCAACCCCCCCATAGCTGCTTCGAGTGAGACTGCATCTGCCTCGCAGGTGTTGCCGAAAGGGCCAGTAGTTAGGGCTTGTTGGTGCGCTCTTGGCGCTAAACCTTGGGTCTGCCCCTGTGCCAATAGTATACCTGGAGGGTGTTTCCATGTTTGAGTTACACTTGCACCTGTAAGTTTATCTAGTGTTGGTTGGCGTAATTGTTCTTCCTATCATTCTCCCAATTGCTTGATTTTTTTTAGGGACTTTGTAGCATGTGCTATGTGTTTCTCCCTAGTTTTACCTTAGAGTATCAGTTGATCGTTTCACAATGTGGAAGATCAAAATCTTCACCATTTGCATAAGCTACAGGGCTTTCTATTGGTAACTTTGGAGCCACCTCCACCACCACTGAGGAAAAGGATAGATCAAGAGGTTTTTTTTGAAGTGATTGGGTCACAATAAATTTTTCCTAAGCCTATTCCTAGAGAATATACACTTGCCCCAGAGGAGACTATCGTTTTCAACCTTGAAGCTAAAGGCTTCAGTCATGCAAACCCTCTGATCAGTGATCTCTCAGCACAAATCCTTGTTTAGATAGTCCCTCTTGAGGTGACTACTCTTGATTTTCATCTCGTTAGGAGATTGGGTATGGAAACAAATAATTCTACTACCGGGAGTCCTCATACTCCCATTCCGGTCGCGGCTGGAGGGAGTGTCGTGCCTCCTCCCCCACCTTCACCTTAAAGGATTACCTCTAGCCAAACACCTACAAATTATGGCAGTGGCACAATATCTATGACGACTTCTACCACTACTCCACTTCCACCATACATAACACATATAGCGCTCCTTTTTCATATGGGATGTCGGGTTTTGACACAAGCTCGACTTTAACCTAATCCACTTTATAGACTATTGGTATGGGGGAAGGGAGTTCTCATGATCCCTTGCAAGAATCCTTCTGGGGCACCTCTACTCCGTTTAATGAAATCCTTTAGGGTGGGGGTCATATTCCCCCTCCATCCCCCTCTCTCGGAGGTGATTTTCAGCAACCATCTGGTCCTAATGCTAGTTCCAACTTGTTTAGTGGAGGGATTCATGGTTCTCGGTCCTATATGACTTTTGTTGGTTCTATGCCTTTCTATTTGTTTGGTTATTTTGGAAATAACACTTTCTCGTCATCTGCATTTTCATTAGGGGGAAACCCCTTCTTCAATCAACCATACCCTATGCAAGGCTTTGTTCCTTCACAGGGAATGATGAAAGGAGCCTTCACCTCTCAAGGTATTGGAAATCCCTGGTAGGTTTCTATACCTTTGCAAGGGATGTCCATCAGGGGCAACCCCTCCCACGCTCACTAGAACCCCAGGCAAGGTTCAATACCTATGCCAAGAGGATCGGTTGGGGGTAACCCCAACCAAGGTTTTTGAAATACCATGCAGGGAGAAATCCCTACTTAGGGTATGTCATTTAATTATTCGAATCCATTAACGATGTAGACTAATGCGCAAACCCATTATATTGGCCAAGGACACCCTGGTTTTTACCAAAACCCTGGTCAACAGGAAAAAAAATCCTAGCAACCTAGTGCCAACCAAAATCCAGGTTCCTCTTTTCCTTTAAATCTGTCGCAACCTAGGTTACCTTTTCTAGAAACTCTTCATTTGCAAGACTTGTCAAGTTTGTTGAATAATCCTATCTATCATGATCCACGTTTTCCTCCTATGCCAACTAAATTTCCCTTATACATACCAAAATTTGAAGGCAAGCCTGGCGAAGATCCAGGCGATCATGTTACAATGTTTCACTTGTGGTGATCCTCCAACTCGTTGAATGATGACTCTATCAAGTTGTTATTGTTTCAATGCACTCTCATAGGGGGTGTTTCGAAGTGGTATATTGAGCTCGATGGCTTGAAATATGCTTACTTTAATGATATGGCAATGGTCTTCTTAAACCATTTTTAGCTACTGGTGAGATACGATGTTGGCACAAAGTTTTTGGAAAATTTTGAGCAAACTAAGGCCATCCATATCTCTGATCATATTCGAGAATGGCATCTCTGCAAGAGCTTGATTAATGTGAAGGTTCCTGCTGCATTTCTACTTGAGTGGTTCCTCAATTCTTTAGTACCTTGTATTTCCAAAGACATCATGACTTCTAGAGTATTTTATGAGGAAGAGGCTATAATGAGAGCTCAACAACTGGAATTGATTTATTCTCAATCTAGCATGTTGTATGAGATTCTTCCAGATTCACCGTGGTCAACCTTTGACCAAACAAAATCAAATTCTAGGCCTCATGTCAATGGTGTCGTAGGCTCAGCACAAAGCAAGCCCATAGATCAGTTGTCTAACCAATTGCAATAGTTATTGCTACAACAGATTGTGGTGAGCTAGAGTCCTAGTACGATTTCCCCCACAACCCAAATGTCAGAAGTACAAAGTCTACAGATGACAAACCCCAAAGGTAACCAACAACCCGATGGAAAAATGAAGGCCAAGGGAAAGAATGGAAAGGGGGGTGTTAGCGATTATTTTTGTCATTTGGCGTAGAAGCACCCAGGGATGTAGATTGCTCACGAAACACCCAAGCGCAGTAGCGAAGGTTTTTCCTTTCTGGTTACGAGTCAAGCGAGCAGGCAAGGTTTTGCTGTCGGAAGTCGAGATCCATCCACGAAGTAGATCAGCAGTCGTCGGGATCTTGGCGCTATCAAGTTACCTGACATATAGCACCAAAGAAAGCTCCTATATTTCGAGGCTGAACCAGGGTCGTCCGATTTAGTGACGCATGGCGCAGGATCCAGTCACCCCAGTATATCGGCATTCAGGAGTTCAAGGGGTAAAATTCCCCGTCTCTTCACCTTTCGAAACCCCAAACCCCAAAATGTCGATAGCGCCCAGAACCGGGCCCGTGGTTTTTGCATCTGGTCCTAAAGGAACAGGTCGGGAGGATGGGTGCTTATGTTTATGGAAAAGTCTCAGCCATTCATCCTAAGGACGTGTGTCACAAGATCTGGCCACGTTGATGTTTCGGCAGACGGGAGTTCATGGGGTGAGAGTTTCATGTTGTTCAACATCGCGAAACCTGGAACCCTGATAGCGCCGAAAGCGTAGAAGGTGGGGCCTGCAGTCTCATGAAGTGTTTTAAGCCGTCCATCTAGAGGGGACACCTGGCAGCAAATAGAGCCATCTCGGTGCTTCGCCCATCGCGACTCCAACACACAAAGAGTGGCTCCGTTATTTTCCAATGCGCGAGGTGCTGGGAGAATCTCGAACCGGGGCCCATGGTATCGCTGGAAGAATTAAGAGCCGTCAGATCTAGAGGGATGTGTGGTGCCAGATTGAGCCGTCTCGGCATATCGCTCATTGCAATTTCAATTAGCAAAGGTTATCCCTTTCATATCCGCGAACGCCAAAAGCATATGGTCACAGCCCATGGTCACCTGGGAAGAGGAAGGAGCTGCATAAAGAAGGCCAAAGGCATCGAGTTCAGTTGCAGAGGGGGTCATCACGATCTTCGGGCACCATCGGACCTGATCTTAATATTGTTTCTAGTATTGAAGTGAATGAAGGCAGGAGCGGGTGGTTGAAACCTCCTTTCATTCATTAAATGAGGGGAATGGAGGGTCTGGCGAGCTGCCTACTCACAGAGGTCCTGTGTATCGATTCTCTCAATGAAGCCGTGCCGAAGTCCTTGACTCGACATAGAAGTCTGCACACGCTAGCCGAGCACTTCATGGCTCAGCTACCCTCCTTACAGGAGCCATGCGTAGTTAAGGTGGCATTTAAAGAAAGATATCAGTACGAGTTTGACTAAAGGGACACCAAGCCTTGGGTGACTGAGCATGCCTCTGTGAGGTGAATTTTCCTGAGTATATAAACTCAGTCTTTGTATTTTGTAAGCATCGATGGTTGAGCAAAGCTCCCGACTGTAGATTTTTGATGAAGCGTTGGTCGCTTTGGTTTACGTAAAAGCATTTGAGATTTCTTACTTTATGGATGTCAGCCTCTTTTCCATCCCTTGTATACTATGTTAAAACAACTCGGAATTGGAGGATCCAGTCGAGTTGTAGTTGTTATAGGATGATGTAGGTTGGATCACTATAACAGTTACATTGTTTCTAATCGGTTCCTGTTATTTTCGTAGCATTAAACGACTTGGAATTGGAGGATCCAGTCGAGTCTCTCTTCAGTTCCTTGAAGCTCCGGACCAAGAGGATCTTGGCTTCTGATTTTTTCATCCTCAAGCTTCCGAAGGCCTGTCGCCCAAGGTAGTCTTGCTTGCCCTTCTCACAAGTCCTCCCTCTACCACCCTTTAATCCATTTACTGACAGAATTTGGATCAAGACCTCCTTTGCCGCATACATACCAGTCTCGGTCTCTTGAGTCAAAGTT